>JAZHYW010015244.1:0-29307 GCA_037355805.1 Ixodes ricinus
TGATTTGATTTGATGATAAAATGCCTTAAAAGGTTAAAACAGCGCAAACAACGAGGGACAAGAAGCAGAAGGACACATACACGTATACAATGCCTTTTAAAAACACCCCCATGCCCAAAACTGTGTCTGTTCGTCCGTGCGTGCATTTTCCGCAAAATTTAACGGGGACATTGACGTAACCTGACCTCACGGGACCTAAGCACAATGAGAAAAATTGATGTCATGTGGTATTTACGTCTATTCAGTTTCCCCGTTAAATTTAACGGGAAAATTAAAGTATTGCGACCAAATCACACAATTCAGTTTCTCCGTTAAATTTAGCAAAAAAAATGGCGTCACGTGATCTATAGATTAATGCAAGCTTTCTCGCTAAATATAGGGAACAATTAAAGGAGCTGTGCAACGATTTTAACGTTGAAAGAATTTGCATCTTCTACTTTTGACATTGTTTATCTTGTCACAAAGGACAGAAAACACATCTCCTTCCTTCGAAATGTTGCGATTCCGCCGCGTAATCGCGAGGCAAAAGTTAGAATATTTCCCGACCTGCAGCCGCGAGCGGCGGCCATGAGAACCACGCGGCATGACGTCAATGGGGGACTTGTAAAAAGATAGGAAGTTGTGCAAATACCTGCTCGATAAAAGGTAATTTTTCTATAAATCTTGTCGTTCCAACATAAATATAAATGCGTCAAAAACCTGGTATCATCGACAAAACTTTTATTATACGGAGTTTTAGTGGCGCCATCTATCCGAGGTCAACAAAACCGTCAGCTCTACCTGCTACCGCGAACAGCCGCCAGAAGCCGGAGGGGGACGGGGCAGAGCCGGACGGGGATGGCCGGATCCGGACGAGACTTTCCTCCTTTCGCCATGTTGATCGCGCTGCGCAAGCACGTGGTCACGTGGTCGCGAGCGGGTGAGTTCTCGCTGCTCACTGATGGCTCTAGAGAAAGAGCTTCACCGGAACCCCGCGTGTCCCCCATTCACGTCACAGCGCACGTGACTCGGAAGATGGTGAAGGAGTTGAGAGGTGCCGAAAACCTCAATCTTTGTCAATTTTTAAATATAAAAACTAGGACATGCAGGCAAAAGCGGGTTTTTGTTCTTTACTTCAGAAAGGTCGAGACACCAACTCCCAAATTATTTAAGCAAAGCACTGAAATTGTTGCACAGCTCCTTTAAGGTGACGTGACCCAAGCACTAATTCAGTTTTCCCGCTAAATTTAGCGGGGAAATCGATGTCGCGTGACCTGATGTCATGTGACCTATGCAACAATTCAGTTTCCCCGCTAAATTTAGCGGCGGAAATACACGCCACGTGACGCATCAATTCCCTCCTCATCCCTCTCCCTGCCCTTCCCCCATCCCTTTCATATCCCATGCGCCTCCTTTCCCTTCCTTGTTGGGTTTACTCCCCATCTGCCTCCTTTCCCCTCGTTCCCTCTCTTCTCTCTCACCACCTACCTGCAATTAGCTACCTCTCCTTCCCTTCCCCTCCCCCTTCCTCCCCTTCTTGGTCACGTGATTCACCCAATCAGTTTCTCCGCTCTTTTTAGCGGGGAATGTGCATCACGTGACACACCGATTCCCTCTCCCCTTCCTTCTTCCCTTCCATCTCCTTTCTTCCTCCATCTTTCCCTCACCCTTCCCTCTCCCCAATGGCCCCCCCTCCTATAATGCGGAAAATACTGCTCGCAGCAATATTTCATTCACTGTCAATTTCCACCCTTGGACACTACCAGTGACAGCTTGAGGCGGGGCGCTGCCTTACACCTCTTGTAAGCTGTTCCTGGGCGTCGTCTAATGACGCATTGGCTGCGGAAGAATAACAAGATGACGAAAATAATCCTGGAGAAGGGGAACAAGAGGGACAAAGGACAAACACAAATCCCCAAACAAAGCTAGGTGACTGGTGCGCGACCGAAAAAATCAGCCTGGTCCTTTGCATTTAATTGCATTATAAAGAATAACAAGATGTTCGCCATACGCCCCGCTTTGTTTTTTTACAACGATCATAGCGATCAGAATTTTACCTAAATATCAACCGGAAGTAAACACCATAACTTGGCGGAGTGTTTCCTCTCATTATAGCAAGGACGCTCTGCGAGTGCCATGTGATCGAGTAATCGAAGATGGTTGCCGGGCGACAATGACATGTTTCCCTGGTTTAAGGAACAAGTTGTCCAGCAGTCTTCTCAGTGTGATAGCCCTTTTAATGCGCACTGGACAAGAGTTATTGTCGACATGTACGCGGGAAGTGTTTGCCCTCTGTTCGCCAATCCACCATTTTTATGAGACTGCACTATACTCATGCGCGCCTCTGCTCCTCGGGCACTTCCCTTTCTCGAGTGGTCGAACACAAATCCGCCATTTTGCTCGAGTCGGAGCGCTGGAGACGGTCATGCCTTGCCCTCCAAGTGTGCAGAGTTGGAAGGCGTCAACTACAGCGTGAACAGACAGCCGGAGGAGCCCATAGCTGTCGAACACAGTACGGTGATCTGTGCAGGTAGTCCCACTCCTTTTCAGGTTGTGACCTAATGTCAGCATTACGAACCCAGCCCACACTATCGAACTCGAAAGGCACGCCGGGCTGCTATATCACTTCCATTCAATGCAATCCACCGAACACAATGAGAAAAAAAAATGAGCAAGGCACCGCGTACAGAACTTATAGACACTTGCCGACTTTGCTTCAAAGACGCACTGAAAGAGAACGCAGGCTCCGGGCAATAGGGTACGGTGCATAGGGTTAGGCACCCTCAACGTTCTTCTGTCAAAGTTGCCTTCTGTTTAGCGTGAAGTCATTTTTGTATACCCAACGCCGATGGCATGCACGCGCTCACGTGAAAAAAGAAAAATAACTGACCAGAGAATTCCGACGTATTCAATGCCAAGAGCTGGTTCCTGGAGCAGTGGCGTCACGAGGGTCAGTGGCACCCGGGGCGGTAGTCCGCCGCGACCCCCCCCCCCCCCCCCCCCCGCTCTTGCGTAGCCCGCCGCGACTCCCCCCCCCGCTCTCGTGACCCGCCGCGACACCCCCCTGAGCGCTGCACCCGAAGCGGTCCGCCCCCCCCCTTCCTTGTGACGCCACTGTCCTGGAGACACTCTTCCAGGCGCTCCAGAGAGGGAAACAAAAGCGTCTCGAGCAAAGGGTCAGATGTACACGAAAGCAACAAGCGCTCACTGCCACCGCGTGGGTTTGTTTTGAACGACTTCTCAATAGACCTTTTCTAATATTCAACCTGGCCACTTCAATAACTATCATCATCATCCAAGCGTATATCATACGTACATGGTAATGGCGGCCTATGATGGCTGTCGAATAATACTTTGAGGACGGGAGCCTGGATTTGTGAAAGGATCTATTAGCCTCGAGAGGTTCGCGTGGCGCCCTCTTACGGCGAACCGGGGTGACGTCACGGCGAGGACAGAATTTTTCCCCGACTCGCCCCGCTCGCCCTGTGGAGGCTGTGACGACGTTAGCTGTCGGCGCGCTCGTTTCTATTTAATTTTTTTTGTGCGTGTTTTTTGTAGGAGGTGTAAATTTTCATATGTGGCTTTATTGAGGTATGGCCTGTAGCTGCAGGCGAAACTTCAACCAACATTTCAGGCATGGTTGACAGGGCAGGCAACGCATGAATCGCAGCTGGTATATGAAAATAAAGAAATATGGCCACAATTGCAGGAGCATCACTATAGATTTACATCTCACACAATAAATGCTGCTGATGGTCTGAATGAATTGGCAAGTTATGTATACTATTTCGTTTTTTTTATTTCTGTTTTTAAACAAGATCGCCGAAGCAGAAAAGCTGCATGCTGCTCGAGCAACATGTTAAATACAGTCTGGGCCATGGAGAGAGAATCACAAGTGAGACAGCCCAAGTACAGGGGCAAAGTAAAGAAAGCAAGGAACATTTATTTATATACATTGCTCGCATTTGACCTTTGCTGGATTCGGATAGTATTTCAATGGACTCCACTGGTGGTATCTGTGGACTTGTTTATATCATCCCTCAAGTAATGTACAACAAACGTAAGCGAAGGTGTCTAGCCCGTTATTAGTCCCTTAGGCTCTAAAATTGAAATTTTAGCTAAATCAAATTGTCCTGAAGCTAAAATACCAGAAGCTTTTCTCACGCAAACTGTCACCCTTCACAGGTTCCACATTTTCTGCTACTAGTGCAGCATCTACCACTGGACAGCCGTTCGAATGCTTGCTGTTCCTCCTGTTTTCCTCTGTTGTCAGAGAGTCCAGCTGTAGGGAGTTTGGAGGCTGAGGAAGCTTTTGGAGACCTGCAGCAGTGTCTCTTTTAATTGGAAATGACAATTCAAACTAAACGGTGTATTTTCCGAATACCCAAGGCTGGAATAAAGAAAGAATGTCAGGAAAAAGTATAAACATTCCAAATTACGGTACTATTGCTGTGCATATTTTGGGCAGTTCAATACATCTCATACAGGCAACTGGGGGCAATTCGGCCGTTTTTCCTGCTACCATACAAACTAATTTCCAGTAATTGTGCATCTTCTAAAAAATAAAACATGCCTGCATACGTGTATGAACTATATCATTAATTCACGAAGAAGCTACATTTATGTAAACCAATCCTGTTCCACGAGCACTTCAAAGGCCTTCAGACCCAGGGCCTTTAAAACATCTGCGAACCAGCGCATGCAGAGTGGCACGCGCAGAGTCGGGGTCGCGAGCTAATTTGCCGACCGCCCAAAGGCCCTTGATATAAATGCCATTTCAAATGCCTGCAAAGCGGGATGTAATATTCTCCTAAATCATGAACATGCAAGGAACAGAATTCCAGCGTCTGAAACACTTACGCCGCCGCTTCACCGACCCCTCGCAAGATTGCCTTGTGTCGTGTGGACGGACGGGGAGGTTCATCGGCGGAATTGCCTCCGCCGATAGCTTTCGGGATTTGTAACCCAATTATAAAGGTAAAAGTGACAAGCAGGCTTATAAAATGTACGGAAGCACGTCAATATCGGCCTAACCCAGCGTCTTGTACACCGGGTAAACGAGGTCCCGCTCCTCGAAGTGCTTGCGGCACACAACAGCCAAACCAGGAAACCAGTGGCAGGGAAGCGAGCCGGATGCGAGATCGCGGAGCGGAGTCCTTCCCCTGACGTCACGGTACACCTCACCCAATCAGGGCGCGGCGACCGCAGCGACGCTTGTGTTCGCTCTCGGGGCTAATAGTGTATTTCACTTCATGTGTGAACGAGAGCGCGTGCTTGGCGGAAACGCTGAAATGCCGGAGCTCTGCTCTGCTCGCACTTGAAGCGAAGTACAGCGGTGCATAAAGCGAGTATAGGGAGTATTCACTGGATGCCATATTTGTGGGTGCTGTTCAGAGCGCATGCTCAGAACGAGCTCACATTAATAGGCTGCGAAGACCGCGGTAATCTTGATAGTGCGAAAGGCACGTTGCAGAAGGACTGTGGAAGCTCGCCGTCAGGCACGCGCTCAGCAGTCGCGCACACAGCTATGGCCGCCAATGAATACTCCCTATTCGTCTCAAGACCCAGATTGAATTTAGGGGAAGCGTACTCTTGTTTACCTATGGTTCTCTATGAGACGCCTGGTGATTCTATCTGTCCACTATGCGGGTGCAGAGAGAACATTCACACTAACGGCCCGGAACACGGGCAAAGGCACAGAGCGCGAGCGCTTAGCAATTGGTTCCAGTGCGCGATCTCTGCAGTGGCGCCTCCCATGGCTGCGACCTCACGTGCGTAGAATTTGTTTTGCTCCAAGTATGTGTAAAACGAAGCGTAGTTCTGCTTTTCACCACATCCGCCGTGTTGATGGAATCTAGAGGCGAACAGCAGAATATTTTTGGGCATAGCAGAAGAGTCCGATGGAAAAGATGGAACGCGACAAGGGTAGGAGTGGGAGAAAAAAAAGGCATCCTGCATAACAAGTCTGTAGCGCTGGAGTTTTTATGTCACCTGACCTCACCGTGGAGGCGAGGCGGGGCACAGACTGGACGCGAGAGCATGCAGCGTTCGGCTGCCACTCGCACTTAGTCAGTGGGGAATCTGCGCTCCGCGCTGGTCTCCACTCGAATGACGTAGAAAATCCAGCCCTCGTTGCTTTCAGGGTCCTCCCAAGAGTGTTTCTGCCAGGCCCGCGAAGCCAAACGGAGCCCTCCAAATGCGGCCTTCATAAGAGTTCCGATTCGAGGCAGACGTTTCGGTTTCGGACCTCTCACGACTCGGTTTCCGAGCACGCTTTGATACGAGTTCTCTGGAGCACCACGAGCACGGCGCCGCCAGCATTTGTTTTCTTTTCTGCGCTTCCCGCCGGCCAGTTTTGTTCGTCTGGTTTTTACTATTTTCTTGTTTCGACGGAGGTGAAAGAAGTGCGCTCTGCGCTGGCTTCTTTGCCGTAAATGGGGCACCGTAATGAAGCTAATGCGCGACGTGCCAAGTTTCAAAGGTCAGACGGCGGGCGCACGAACGTGGACAGCTGATTTCGCTTATCGCATCCTTGAACGTAGTTCAACAGATCTTATTTCTGCTTAGAGAAGAGCGAGAATTTACACTCCTCACACGCATTAAGTTTATGGATCCTGGGAAAGTATTGCCATTGCCTACCTTGCCATCGTAGCCGGGCACACAAAAAAAAGAAAAAAAGGAAGAAGTGTTGTGTGTATGTTTATACAGCCTGAAGTTAGTCTGCCTCAATGGGCGACTTGTCTCTCAGCTATAGATGAGCAATTTAGCCAGTGCAGGAGTACCGCTAGCCTGGGGTCTTTAACGTGCACCACGCAGTAGTGATACACGACAGGACGCCGGTACGATGCTCATCCAGATCGAAGCGGGCAAGGGTTGGAGATTGAGCACCCAGGGTCCCTCGGTTCTGCAGCGCGAGCTTTCGCCCCACGTGCTCCGATAGGCAGACACGAACAGATGCTGACATACAGACGACCGAAACCTCACACGGTTTCTGTTGCGGTTTCTGCTTGCCATGAAAATCGCCATTTCGGTCCCTTCACATTTTTGAATACTTCTAAAAGGTCGTTCTGAACCAGTCGCGCCAAGGTCGCTACGGAGCATATCGCACTGAAAGAGTTTCTCGCCAATATAAGCGTTTTTGACACTGCGTGGGCAATCAACTTGTCAACCGTGCTATTATTCATAGATCCCTTGCAATGATTTTGTTCTCCTTGCGTATTTCAAAACAGGAAAGTTATTTTTCAATGCCGACTAGCGCCGACGCCGCATGTGGTTGCGGTGCAAATATGCGCGCTTGTTTCGCCGGTGTGGTATAGCGAAATCTCGGTATGCAGGAAATGCCTTTATAAAGAAACCTGTCACCTGGAATTTGAATCGGCTCACCAAGAATGTAACGGGTCACGGAGAAACTGCTCATTGCGATAGACCAAAATGGCTACTATATGAAGAGCTTGGCAATACTTTCCTAAAATGAAATGACTCTACACACGCATAGCGCCAGCAAAAAAGATATATATATATATATATATATAATATATAATATATATATATATATATATATATATATATATACTGCGTCGAGTGGTTCTGTCGGGCCCGAGTCGCACTGGAGCGACAAACAGAAACAACCAACAAGTCTCAAGCACGTATACACCGACACGCGGGCTTGACGTCACGGAGCTGCGGCGGCGCTGCGATCGCGCCGGAGCCGGGGGGTGTGGCAGGGTGTGGGCAAAAGGGCGCACGTTTCGCATGGGCGTCATAGCATTTCAGCATGCCGCGAAGCTGTGTTGCTGTTAATTGCACCGAAATGTACAAGAAAAGTAGCGGAGTGAGTTTCCACAAGTTCCCGGCAGACTCTGAAAGGCATAGAAGGTGGATAATATCCGTGGATCGAAAAGAATCGTCGCCTCGCGCGAACGACCGTTTGTGCGGCAAACACTTTCTTGAAGGCAAGTGCGGCTTCCATTTCAATCTCCGTCCCGAGGCTTGCTTATGTGCAGGGAAACCGTTGTCTCATCGAGACCACCCGGATTTTGTTCCCATGGTGTTCGCGCACAAAGCATCGGCCAAGCGCTCGTCGGAGGCTCGCTACGCCCGTGCTACCCAGCAGAAGGGGATCGGCGACAGAACGGCAGTGTTGTAGGCGTTACCGAAAAAAGTAACAAAATACGTTACTCGTTACTTGCAAATAAAAGTAACGCGTTACCGAGCTACGTTGCCTAAAAATAAAAGGAACCCGTTACCGCTACCGATAAAAAGTAACGCACGTTACTTCTGCGTTACTTTTTTAAATTAAGATTTAGCACATTTTACGGTTTTGACGATACATGTCATATATCAAGAAACATTATGTTCGTGCAGAAACTGAACATAATTACTTTATCTCGTTTTACGGTTTCACCTAAATACTCACGAGAAAAAACGCCAAGAAAAACATGGCTTGACGCCTAAAACACGGAAAAAATTGAAGTGTAATTTCTTTAAGACTTGGGAAGGAGTAACGAGTAACGTAACTACGTTACTTGAAGTAGTAACGTAAGTACGTTACCCGTTACTGTGTCGAAAACGTAACGAGTAGGTTACTACGTTATTGAAAAAAGTAACGCGTTACCGGCAACGCCGTTACTTGTAACGTGTTACCGCCAAGACTGCAGAAAGGACAAAGCGTTACTGCTTGTCATGCCTTGTGGTCATGAGGGTAGGAAAAATATCATACCTTGACTTGAAGACGCTGTGTGTATTTAATCAATTAATGAATACACACACTTCCGCAGACCCACAGACTGCTGATCCTGCCGGCAGTGCGGAAACCGACTCGAAGTAATCGTAGGCCTCGAGAGACTTGTACGCCTGCACCGTGTCGGCCGTGAACTGGCTTGGCGAAAAAACTAAATAAACGACGACATGAGCCGTCGACTTCGGTGGCAGCAACTTTACGTCGGAAGTCCAGCAGGCCTTGTTTACGGCATACGGATCGTCGAAGGCAACACCGTCACCGCACAGTTTGTTTCGATACCGCTGCCGTTCAGGCTCGGGCAGCGAGCTCAAATAGTCGGGCATAGAATACGACATACGTTCTCAGGAAATACGACGCACAAATAAAGATACAAGCGTCCCTACAACGACAACAACGAGCGCACGCCATAGAACGCAATGGCGAAAACACGGAGAGCCGGGCCAGGCCGGGCTGCTCTTGCCCACATAGCTACCGCGCATGCGCGGCCTTGCGGCGTGTTGGTAAACAGAGTCGCTCCGCGTGTCGGTCTATACAGCGTGCACGTGAGGGTACCTATGGAAGGCTTGCAGTCTCTCGATGTTCGTGAGGTAAAGACGAGTGATTGAAAGCCTGCCAAATGAACATCCGGCTGCATGCTGCACATGCACGAGGCTTGAAGACTGTTTCTGTTTGTCGCTCTAGTGGGCCCCTAGGACACTAGAAAATGATCCCTCCAGATGACAGCTGTAACCAAACACTCGCTGCCAGGCGCACTTTATGACTGGCGTCCACAGCCCCGTTTGCTTAGGTTACGTTATGTTACGAGAACTTACGTCTGCTTACGTCGAAAGTCACCATACACACTCAGAAAAGAAAGGGGTGTATTGTTACACCCTTTGTTCCATATAAGGCACCCCAAAACTTCAGTTCGACGTACAGTACACTGACATCGATCTGACGGGGCTAACTTCCACGAGAGGCTTGATAGCCGTGTGGTACAACTTATTGAAATAGCTAATGTACGTGTTACTGACTACAAAAAAAATAATCGGGGTTTTCTTGACCCTACGGCAAAACCTCAGTGTTTTCTTTCTGTGGTCTTTGATACGCACTTTAGCTAGCTAAAAAGTTATATCGCACCGTTATGAAGCCCCTCGCTAAATTTGGGGCCGTCTGTTCGACGAGTGTGCACTGTACGTCGAAACTAAAGTTTTAGGGTGCATTATATGGGACAAAAGGGTGCAAGACAGCTCCCTTTTTTAAGAGTGTACGGTGCTTTGTGTGAAGAGTGGCAACGAATTGGAGAATTAATAAAATTAGTACGCGACATACTAAGCACAGATGTCTCAGTGATTCATAACGTAACGTAGGAAAACGTAAGCAGGCACCCATGTGGGAATGGGCCTTTATATCTAACGCCCGGTAGGTGAACAGTGCCCTTAGCAACGAACCATACACAAGTTGGCACAGTTCCAAGCGAGGGTCCTCTAATAGGGAGCATTCGCTGGTAGCCATGACTGTGTGCGCAACTGCTAAGCGCGTGCGGTCGGCGAGCTTCCACAGTTCTTTTGCAATGCGCATTCCGTACCATCGAGGTTGGCGGTCTTAGCAGCCTAGTAATGTGAACTCGTTCTGAGCATGCGCTCTAAACATCGTCCTCAAATATTGGTGTCCAGTGAATACCGCCTTATCCGCAGTTAAGTCACCCTTGAGCCGGGGTCACATGCTCAAACATCATACAAAAGACAGTCCGCAAAACACGTGTCACCGCAATGTCCGTGGTTTGAATGCCGCGTGTCCAAGTTTCTGGGACGCATTGTCACGCGGCATTCGAAGCACGGATATCGCTGTGACTCGCGTTCGAATCTTTGTGCAGACTGTCTTCTGTATACACTTTTTCCACAAGGGCGCAGCCATCTTCGTCCCTTCTGGTACTCGGTAAAACATCGTTTTCATCTCTCCACGCCGCTGGAAGGTGTTGACGAAAAATGCGTGATTGTCGCACAGTCTCACGCATATTCCGGGTTGAAATGTTTTATGATTTTTTCGTCCTGCATACCAGATACAGAACCCGCGTGACTGAGAATGACAGGAAAGAGAAAACGTCTATAAGCAGTGTGACCCCTACACCACAGTTGCCACACTATACTCTCGAATAGCTTTTTCAGAAGAAATGAAGAGTTCGCGTGCACAACCCTGATGGGCGCCTCAAGATGCGCAAGCGCACGCGCGCACATAGCTCTGACTGCGTACCGACAGAAAGTTGTCCGAGAGCATAGTATGGTAACCGTGGCTTAGCGTAACGGAAGTTAAAGGGATTGTCCAATGTCTGGTGATATCGGGAAGTTACTAAGTTTGTGCGCTGGTCACGTAGAAAGGGCCTAAATGTAGTGATATGTGATATTCATTTCATTAAAAGATCTCCCAATATTCGTTACATCAATTATGAACATCAGTACGAAACGTCACGCCAAATTTCGCAAGGAATGCATGGCTGGTCGTGTCGTGATCTCACCTCATCCATGGTAACGTCAGAATCGCGGGCGTTGATCAACATGGTTGATGGTGCGCATACAAAGATCATCGTCGAAGAATTGAGCTGCCCTCAATACCGCAAATCTTCTCTTTTAGAACGAAGTTATTTGACTGAGACAGCAGTCAAAAGCTGAGGTAGGTCTCTTTGCCTGATGTTACTTCAGAGCTTCCGGTGTTGCCAACGAAAATGCTGTGTGTTTTGGGGATGCAATCCGAGCAGGCGGGCTCTGTTTAAAATTGAATTATACTTGTGCGGCGAAGGATTAAGAATTCGGATATTGTGCGGATGGTATTCTAAAAGCAATGACAATATAATTTAATTGTCTTCTGAAAGACAAAATTTTACCGGACAATCCCTTTAAGTGGGCCCCTGTAACAGGGGTTCAGTGCTGATATGGTGAGACTGACACCGAGATATTGGTACTTCCCGTGTCTAAAATACTATCAGTATTACCGTACCAGTTGGGGTAGTGTCACAGTATCGGTACTGGGATTCTCTCAAGGGCCTAACAGCAACAAGATGACGTGATGCTGGTCTATAAGATACTTTTTTATATTGACGTGATTCTGAGAGTCTTTGAAATACCTTCATGCATCATGTGAACCGGCGAGTGGAGTAAGTGAAGAGAATTGAGATTCGTTTCCCCCCCCCCCCAGGCGGCAGAGGTGTCTTCTGTACATCCACCATAAAACCCTTAAAAGGCCCTTGAAAAATAAAATAAACAGTTTGGTTTGGACACGCGTGTCACAAAAAATTAAATTTACTGCAAAAATATTTTTTAGAGCAATATTGATGGCGCGAGACGCGATTTTGTCGGTAGTCACCTCCTTTTCACTTGTCTCTCTCTCGGCATTTCAGGCGCGTGGAGGAGAGGTGGATCGGCCTCGCTTTCACGTTGAGGTGGAAAGAGCGAATGACCATCTCGACGAGGTCGAAAAAGCGAATGACCATTCCGTGACATCATGGACATTGCGCGCAGAATTTCAAATAAATCTCTCGCCGTCAATTTTGCTATAAATTTTGTTTTTCGCGTCAAATTTATTTTTTGACACAGGTGTCCCTAACCAAACTGTTAAAAAAAACTTTTTTTTTTTTTTAAGCCGGGGTCACACTGCGTATACATCATACAAACGACAGTCTGCATACAGATTCGAACACGAGTCACCGCGAGATCCGGGCTTCGAATGCCGCGTGGCAATGAGTTCAAGGCGAAACATGACACGCGGCATTCGAACCACAGATATCGAGGTGACTCGTGTCTGCACGCTGCCTTTTGTGTGGCGTATGAGCAGTGCGACCCCGGGCTGTAGGACATCCTCGGGACGTTCGCGGAACCACGTGGGCCACACAGGGGAAGCAAAGAAACACTGCCTGCTGCATACAGGGAGTTCCTCGGAAAGTCTGCACGATGTCCCACCGAGTAGAGTTCTATAAAAGAGGGCGCCGCACGACCGCGCATATTCATAGACACCGTGGCCAGCCCGCCTTTTTTTTTCTTCATCGGTCCTCGCAATCGTGAGGGATGAGACACGCCCCCGCGTGAAAGTAACGCTCTCACGACTTTCCATAGAGGCTGGCTGCGTTGCGAGAAAGCCGCAGGAGGAGTCGCCCAAGCGAAGGCACACGCGGCGGCGCGGGACCCATACCACTCGGAAGACAAGGCCTGCTCCTGACGTCATCGTTAGTGGATCCCGGATCCACCCCAAGCGGCATACACTCCGAAGATAGTGATGACGTAAGGGGGGGGGTGACTCAGGCCTTGTCTGCTAGGTGGCATTGCCTGGGTGTGGCGCCGTGCGAACGCGTCGTCACGACAGCGGCGACAGGCACGCGACGATACAACGGGCGGCATTGCGTCCCCTCTGGCGCGTCTGTTTGGGAACCTCGAAGAAGCACGCACGTTTTGACGCCTCCGATGGGCACACCATGACACTGCGGTGAAGAAAGCCGCCACCTTGCTAGCTAGGTCAAACGACGGTCAAAGAGGCCAAGTAGGGACCGAGTCGTCGACTGGGTAATGATGACGCACAGCGTTTGCAAATATCGCCGTATATCTGCAAGCGTGAAAAGATTCTTAAGGTTTGGATGTTTTGACGGACCCCAAATCGCTACCACTTAAAGAGACGCTGAAGTGAATTTTGTAATATTTTTTTTATATGTTACAAACTCAATCTACGAGCTCTAAGCATCGTAGAAAAAGCAAAATTACGATCGTGCCTGAGCTTTTTTGTATCAGGTACGTGGCCACTTTTTCCTATATATATATATATATCAGAAAAAATGTGTGTCTCAGATTGCTACCAACGATTTGCTAAAAATATAAAAAGACGCTTCTTAGCAATACGTTTAGAAACACCCGTGCTGAGAACACTAAAGCCGGGGTCATACTATCTATACTTCGTGCAAAAGACGGTCTGCAAACGGATTCGAACCCGAGTTATCACGGGAACCCTGCTTCGAACGCCGCATTGCAACGAGTTCGAGGAGGAAACTTGGCACGCGGCGTTCAAACCACGGATGCCGCGGTGACTGATGTCTGGCAGACTTCTCCTTTGTATGACGTGTAAGAAGTATAACCCCGACTTAAAGCCGCGGTGTGATACGTCATTCAAGAGACAGTCTGCGGACACTCTTTGAGTATCTTTCTCGCATGACGGTCACATTGGCCATAGAAAAAAAAAGATATTCTCCAGATCATGTTCGAAGCGTACATGAAGCAAACATGCGGGACGCGGGTCCGCACATTGTCATATCATGTCTGTAGACGTGTATTTTGTATGATGAATATGTAGTGGAGGATGCTAAGACGCCTCAAAAAAGGACACCACAAAGCAGACAAGAAAGCGCTCGATCCTGGCTTCTTTCTGTCTACTTTGACGTTGTCGGCGCTCATTGTTTCGAGGCTATATGTACCGCCTGTCCCTAACCGACCATTTTATTCAAATACTGCGGCTACTGAAAGTTCATTTTCAAGTTCTTCCCATCGGCTTTGACCCCCTTCCGTGATTTGCTTGCTTCTTGTTGCGTTTGATTCTGTCACCGCCCCTGTCCGTTTTGACCAGGATAAGCGTCGAAGCGGCGTGCGGTCGTGTAACCACTACCACGTGATGCACGTTGAATGCTCCAGGCTAGTATTCGTAATGCACTAGTCGAATTGCTCGTGGACAGTGGAGAGGCAAATCGTCACACTGTGATGTCTGATTCACGGTGGCTAAATGTCCGTACGCCCGCATTTTCTTTTTACTTGCCTCGTGACGAGAGTTTTGTGTTTTCAGTATGTACCGATAAAACCCGAAAATAAAGCTTCAAAATGGTTTTATAAATGCCGAAAGAAAAAACTTGGAGGGAAAACAATTTCTGTCTAAAGTTTTATTTTTTATTCCCACCGAATCCCCAGATGTCGTCTTTCTTTCAGGAATCGCGCCCCATCGGTTCCTTCTCTTATTGTTTCCAAGAATTTGGGTCACGTGTTCGCGAGGGTTGGGGGGGATCCTATTCAACAGAAGCCCACAATCAAACGAACACGAACACCCCCCCCCCTAAAAAAAAAAAAAAAAGAAAAGCAACGAATAGACGTGGATAATAAACCCCGTAAGGAACACTCCCGAAATCGAAGAAAGTAAATCCCCAGAACGCCAAATCCTACTTATGATGTCACAATCACAGTGGGCTTCAATACAACTTTAAAAAGGCGGGAAAGGGGAAGGGGGAGGGGGGGGGGGGGGCGTGGCCGGCACGTCCGTGCCGCACGCAACCCACATCTTGGGCGGCTGCCGCTGAGAATGTGGCACGCGCCTCTCCTTGGCGCGCTTCTCGTCCCAGTGGCTCAGAAAAGGCGACGACGAGGCTCTTTTTCGGGCGCTGCGCTTTTTTTTTCTCCCCGTCTGTCTACTTGTCTTTCAAAAGCGTGACGAGGTAACCGTTCCAGGCACGCCATATTCCAGAACGCGTGCAGGAAAGAAGGGTTAGCGCGGAGAAACCTTCGCGAAACCGGAGGTGTTGCACGGCCGACCGAGCGGTGGGGCGGGTTATGTAACCCCGTCGAGTAAGGCGGCCACACCTTCTGACGCTACGACTAACGACTTACGGGTATACGACGTTACAGCTAACGCGTTACAAGTTTCAGTAGTTCGGTAGAATCAGAAATGAGTAATGAGGACAGCCCTTATAATAAAGTGCGCGGTATGCTCACGCTGCGTTCAACGCTGAAAAAGGCGTTCGTTCGATAATATTGCGGAAACCAGCGCGCAGCGAAGCAGGAGAGGGCTTCGTTCAGCTTGCTTTCCTCGCAGCGTTTGCGCATATGTTGCGTTTTATGAACGCAGGAAATATTTAAGGCTCATTCGCACTGCCCAATTTTCTTACATTAAGTTACGTAATACGTATAAGTCACCCGAAACATTCATGTCTCGAATGTCGCGTGCCATGTTTTTCTCCTTGAGCTTGAACAGAGGTCCCGGTGACTTCAACGTAACATTTCGTAGCGTAACTTAACGTAAGAAAATGGAGCAGTGTGAACCAACCTTAAGTGCCACGACATGTCGGGCATCTTGTTTACGGCAGTTTTTAGTTTGCGCTCTACGAGACAAAACATTTTTGCGAACAATGTAGAAAACAAGTCGTTTGAGTATCGAGTGAACAAATTTTCGAATTCGTGCTTCGAGAGCTTTTGGTACGAGGTGTGCCGTTCATTGCGCTAGTGAACGCGAGCTCTGCATTTGGAAATGATGCCCCCGCCGAGTGCACGCTCATGTGGCGGAAGCGTTCAAACCAATTTCAGTTGCTGATTTGGGACATTGTATCGTTCATTGAATTGCTGTCTCAGTTGCGATAACGCCCCAAGGCCTTAACTCGACCCTAGCAAACGAATATAGCTGAAAGATTTTTCCACATAGTGTTAACGAACAGTATACAAGCGAAACACAACGAGACAATTTATGGTTTTCAGCCAGAAGACTTAGATATATAGAAGTTACATGTGCTTAGGAAAACAAACGTGAATGAAAATACGTTTATTTGTGCATAACGGATACGACTGTCCCTTTTGCCCAAGGGCATCAGCGCGACAAAAACTTATGTCTCGCTGTCGTCAACAGTAAGACATCTGCGGAACACCGCATGTTTGGTGGGCATCCGCGGGACCAGGACACCGGAAAAGCTGATAGAGTCAAAGCCCTGCAGACATCATCGAGACATCATTGGAACGTGAACGGAAACATCACCATGCGGATCACCGCAGGATTATAAACAGGACGTTCGTTGGACATCCACAGTGTCCCCCGTTGAAAGTACATATTGTCCCGCGGTCATCAACAAAACGTCGTTGCTGTCCGCGAGGGTTTTTTTAAATATTTTTTATGAACATTAGCGCAGGATCATGAGTTGTGTGTGGGAGTTGAGCTGCATTTCATAGGAGTCACCCGCGGTACATTCGTAGTATGCCAGAACAGATCTTCGGCGACGTCTGAGAAAACGCTCCTTTCGCCCGTTAAAGAAGACATACTTCTTGTTACGTGCGCATCCAAACAGAGTTTGCACGTATAACAGTTGCCCTTTCTGTGATGTCTCAAGTGGGGCGGTATAGTCCGACTACGCCCCGCCGAAATATCTACTACGGCTCGAGGGACTTCCAGAAGAAAAAGAAAAAGAAAACAGAAACACGTACGGACGAGCATTTCGTACAGAACATGCGTCAGAACAAACGCCCGTACGCACACACATGCACCGACCATGACTCCTGTGCGCGCAACACGAATCAGTTCATCTAGACCGGCGAACAAAAACTCGCGGCAAGACAAAGGGAGGAAGAAAAACAAGACGTGGCGGCCGGTGTGGTCACGAGGGTGACACACAAACACGGGCCTCGGCCAAAGGAGTCACGCCGAGCGTTTTGTCTGTGAGAGTGCGTTGCGGGGGCTTCCAAGAGAAGTGCCGAATACCCGGAACGGAAACGTTGCAGACGGGAAAGAATTACACCGTATATACTATAGAACAGGTGTCTCCAAACCCCGGGCCTCGGGGCCAGATCCGACACCCCCGGGAGCCTTCCCATCCAGCCCACAGCATGGCCGCCGTCCTTGCGGCGACGCCTGACCCACGGCCCGTTTCCAGCAGGCCCGCGGCTCAAAAATAAGCGCAGGTAATTAAATAAACGACGCCGCGCCGCTCAAATTCTCATTCGTTCTGATTCACATCCCTCTGATAGCTGCGTGTCATATGTATTGCACATTGTATATCAGCCGGCGTCTCCGTTCCTGGTCTCCGGCTTCATGTCTCTGTAACTACCTAAAATTGTTTTGCGTTCTCATGCGTAAGGTGTCTGTAGTGCCCTGTGTCATAAGTATCACGTATTGTCATTATCAGTCGAATTATTATCATTCTGCCCTCTGCGAATATGCCAACGTTAAAATGCGCTTTGATTTATGCCCGGCGAGTTTCTGGGCAAAAATTATTGCATAATGCCATAATTAGCTAAATACTAAATTATGCTATATATTGAACTGCATTACTCGCAAGTTTGTTATTTGCGTGTAGGTTTTTTATGATTACATCTTGAATTCTTTTTTTATAATTTTATTCCACTTAAATTTTTGTATTTAAATCTGTATCTAAATATATTTATTCGGTGTTTCTTTTTTCCTTATTCATATTTACTTGTTTATTTTCTGGCCCTTCGAGACTGCGACAGAACACCTAATCCGGCCCTCTAGCCATAGAGTTTGGAGACATCTGCTCTAGAAGAATGGACGGATGCTAACGGCTGAACACTTTAAATCGGGTGGTGGCTCGGGCCACCTAGCCAGTGTTTTTATGGCGACGGTTAACCAGTCACTAATATACAAATCATGCATTTTTTAGCCTTTTAATGGTAATACTGATAAACAATTACGATCCTTGTCAGGGAAGCGTCTCTTCGCAGAACCGTTCTTGCGAGACGCAAAATCTTTCGCCCAAGAAAACGGCAAGAAAGAGTAAGCTTGTCATTGACATAATTGCACCGTACCTCGCACATATATTTAACCTCAGCTTGCTTTGCGGTGAATTCCCCGCAAATGTGAAACTTGCCAAGGTTACTGTGATTCACAAAGGAGGTGATGTGAACCTAATGACCAACTATAGACCAATATTCATCCTGCCAATTTTTTCTAAGGGACTAGAAACGCTTGTCAAAACTCGCGTAGAAAGTTTTCTTCATCGTCGTGAAATAATAACTGACGCCCAATTTGGTTTTAGAAAGGGAAGGTCGACAGAGTCAGCGCTCTTACTCCAGAGAGAAATAATTCTAAATAACATTCAAAACAAGCTTTTAACACTAGGTATTTTATTGATTTTAGTAAGGCGTATTTGATGACTGCCTCAGTCATCAAATACTCACTTGATAAATTAAAGTGTTATGGAATACGTGGTCCAGCACACTCACTCTCAGATTCCTATCTCTCCAATCGCCAGCAGTGTGTCAGCAACTCAGCATCGACGGGCGATCTTCTTCGCTCAAAGCCGTAACCTGCGGCGTGCCTCAGGGTAGCATACTGGGCCCTCTGCTTTTTAACATTTTTATAAACCACATTGTAAAGGTTAGTCTTGCGCAGTTTGTAATATATCCCGACGACACCAGCCTTTTTGTGTCAGGCGTAGACACTGAAAGCTTAGTATTAAGGGGAACGATATTCTCGCGCAATTTGGCAGATGGTCCGAGGTAAATTGCCTTAAAATTAATGTAAACAAAACCAAGGCACTCGTATTTCGGTCATTGAATAAGCACGTCTCCTTCACTAAATCCTTTACCTAACGCTGGGCGTAATTTTTCTCTGAGCATCTGTCGTGGGATCGCCATATTAATAATTTGGTCAGCAAATTGTGCAGAGTCAGTGGCGTTATTAGGATATGCCGCTCAATATTGCCTGTTAACATTAAACTCATGATTTACCACGCTCTTTTCCGGTCTCATGCAAATGTATTGTCACCTCGTGTGGGGCACAACAACAAGTTCGAATTTAAACAGAATACTGTTACTTCAAAAAAGATACTACGGATCATCGCGGATGTAAACTACCTATATAACACTGAACCGCGGTTCGAAAAATTCAAGATTATCGCCATTACAAATATGCACGTGTATCGTCTTCCGTATGCTTTCCTTTTCGGAACAAATGAATTCATTGAATTTCTTTGGCGAACCTCGGACCTTGATTAAAAAAAGAAATCTCGATCGGTATGCGCTGCTCTGAGATATGGTATGTTCGTCATTTCCGCACGAATCATGCTTTACAATCCCTTCGCCGTATGTTACCTTCTCTACTCAACAGGTACCGTCTAGAAAACATGGATATATACTCTCTGACTAGAGCTGAATTGTATATGTGTTTTATCTAACGCGGATGTCTCTGTATGACATTTTTCTTTTTCTCGCTTTCGCATAATATGCTTGCTGCCGAACGTTCCTGCGCTCTCACCTGTTTACTCTGTTTATTGTTACTATAAGTACATGCCTAGTTGGCAAGAGAAACTCTATATGCTGTGTAACGAGGCTTTTCAATGTATAACACTTTTCAGCCAGATTGCTATGCTTGTTTTGCCTTAGGGCCCCAGACTCAGTCAAGTTACCATATGGTAGCTTTTTGTCTGGAGGCCCGCCAGAGTAAATTTCTGGAAATAAAGATTTCATTTAATTTCATTTTCACTTCCGTCGACTCATGCTATCCGTCAGATAACCCCTCCTTGGTTATCTCCACATTCACAACCTTTGAAACAGTGTTTACACATCTTAGTTATTTTATACGTACATCCTCCAGTGGGCATTACAGTAAAGCCGTAGCGGGGGGGGGGGGTTTGCTGTAAGAAAAAATATACATATAAATTTCACAGCGCAACAGCAAGAACAGGATTTCAAAAATATAAATAAAAATAAAAGATAAGTCACAATTATAGCATTAATTCACCACAAAATGAGTGAGCAGTGGGAATTTATATCAATCGATTAGGCAGCACATATAAATCACGAATGATCTGCGTGAAAAAAAAAAGAGGTATTGTATTAGGCCAGTGCGCGCAGAAAGCTCTTTGACCTTTTTATTATTAAGGAGTTTTCGTAGATCGTTTCGGCTGTCTCGCAACGTTCCCGCAACTCGCAACGTGCTACGAGATCCGGGATTGTGAAGGCAAGGCTAGCGCCGCACATGCACAGAATAGTGGCGTGTTCGTTCCGGAGAGCGTAGCGGAGGTAGGAAAACGGCCTACGAAAACTCCCGATTAATAGGGACTTCAAGCGTACGCTTTACTGCGCTAACCCTGTAAGGGGATGCTGAACCAATCTGGACTCCACAAAACGCGGCAGCTAAAGCGTGACACGGGATGCCTACAAACATCAAAACATCACTCATACAACAATATATCAAACGGATGACCGTATTTTTCAAGAAAAAGAGGCGAATTTCACAGATATGGTTACGTCTTATTTCTCCGAGAAGAGTCGCGAAGGAGAGGGAACGGCCTCGCGTCTTCTCCCGCCTCGCCGCCTTGAGGGGCGAAGCGAAGAGAGGAGAAAACTAGGTATCTTGACGTCACGTGCCTCGTCGGCCTCGTACAATCTTGACCTTTTTTTCTTTCAAAAATACCGTCGTCTATTCGAGATATCACCTTACGAGTAGTGTTGTAGGGATTGTGGCGTCCCGCCTACATCTCCTGCGTTGTTTTTTTAAATCCAAATTTCGGTTCACCATTTCTTTAAGGGTGAACGGAGCATAGAGCTCCGCTTTGCTAGTGGGGACTAGTGCCGTCACTTCGAGGCATAGATTAAAGGCCGACGTACAGCCGTGGTGTTCTGCAGGGAAGATAGCCCTCTGATCGCTCCCCTGTCTTAAGCTGCGAGGAAAGCCAAGTTGGAGCAAGGTAAAAAGTGGGAAAAATATAGGTCAAACGTAATGACGAGCAAGGATGTATAAAGAATTATTATTACCGACGTTGCCAAATGAAAGATTATACAGGAATTGTAGAGTATATACGAGCTTAATTTCGGATTAGGCTATCGCGAAAATTTTAGTTATCTGAAACTCATCTCGCGACCTGGTTCTAAAACTCCATCTATTCTGATTTATACGGACAATTCACGATTGTTGTATTCATAACTTTCTTTTTGTATTCGCCGTGTTAATGTGGTGAAAGCGAGGAGAAAAAAAAATGTTCAAAGCAGTGTGAGTTGTCCTTAGCAGCACTTTAAGGCGTAAAAAACAGACGCTACGGCTTCACGTGGTTGTAACCATATCGACCATTTCATCTATCTTAATAAATCCAAACAAGGGCCACCTGGTGGTTCCTGCGCGAATGATCGGAGCCAGCCATTGCTTTGTCGCGTCTCTGAGCATGCGCACTGGACACGAGGCTGCGTCCGCGGTTGGCGTGAACTCGGCTCAGCTCGCATTTGACACGAGTGCTGCGTCATCGTTCGGCCAGGACTCGGATCCAATCATGCGTTTTGTGTCCGAGAAATAACACCCGCCAATGTTTTCTTGCCGGGGTTTGGAAAAAGACCTACGCGGAGTGCAAGGTCGTCTGCTTTTGCAGATGGGTTTCAATGACGTCAGAACGCCAAACTCTTATTGGCTGATCGAAAAAAAAGTAGTGGGTAGACCTCGAGGCATCTATAGTCGGTGGCAGGTCAAGAACGAAGTGGAAGCTCCTCCCACCCCTTTCCACTTCAGCGGAGCGAACGGCGGAGAGGAGGTCGCCTCTCCTCCAGCGTTCGCACTACTAAAGTGGAAAGAGTTGGGAGGAGCTTCCACTTCGTTCTTGACTCTTGACCTGTCACCGACTATAGCATGGAGGCCTACCTACTATCCTTTCAAACAAAGTCAATCAGAGGACGGCGTCGTTCTGACGTAACCGCAACTCCAGTGCAAGAAGCAAACGGTTTACTCTCCGCATGCATTGCATCGATCAAATGCCTATGTTCCAGCATGGAATAACTATGTCCTGCAATGTCGACTTGTATTAAAGTGCATCTGGCCGCCTATCAACGGTGATCTGCGTGTACACGGACTAGATACCCGCGTACAATGTCGGTGCCCGAAGGTTTACCCGCATGTCCCGAGTCCACTGGGGGAAGTCTAACCTACCGGATGCTCACTTCGCCTACATTAACGTTGACGTTCTTGGACCTCTTCTTACGCCGGTATACCTCTACGCCTTGACCAATGTTGGCAGAGTGCTTTTTTCGCAGTAGCTCGAGGTTGCCCCAGTCACTGTATAGAAAAAGTTAATTTTTTTACAATAACGTAAATCAGATTGATTTGATTTAATTCAAATATACACGTCTGAAATCATTTCATTTTCAAAAGGGGATTTCTTTTTTTGCTAGATGTGCTTTCAAACAATATAGATTGACTCTTGGAACTGCTCGATTGCTGAAAACAGTGAAAGAGAAATTCTCCGCAAATTTAATTATATTGTAAAGTGCACATACATAGCCTTTCCTTTAACTTTGCTCGTCTTCAGCCTAGTATCTTTCTTGCTTGATGAATATTTGGTTTAGATACAAAATAAATGCACGTGGAAAGTATCAAGTGCTAAATTAACACCTTAGGCAAAAGTATATGTTTTTTATTATTATTTTTTACCTGCCGGAAAGGCTCGATTTAATAAATCTACTAAAACCGATATGAGTTAAATCGCAACTTATATCCTTTTTTTCTTACACTCCACCGTGAAGGGTATCGGGGCACAAAGAGTGATCCGCACACGAATCGAAAAGTGGGTGAGTCGATCTGGCGTTCCGGCCTTCACCACCGACCAAGGACGACGATTCAATTTGTCACCGTTTCGAAGTCTGCCCCATTTTCCTCCGAGTTGGAGCATATCCAGCTGGTCGTACAATCAACGAAGCTTAGAGCGATAAAATCGGTATCCCGTTCACCAGGCAAAAGTGACCCTCACTTGGCTGCCGCCATGTTGCACAATTTTGACCACTAGACACGTGACCGTACCAAATCCTTAGGCTTTTACGCAAAACTGAGCCGAAATGTGTATCGCGATCCCTGTAAACAACATGATAATCTATTTTTTTTCTAATACTGTTAGCCCCAGAGATTAATGTCTAGCTTCGATAAAAACCCAAAATACAGCACCGCGGCTGAGCGGCATCTAGCGGAGGCATTGCGAAGCTGCCCGAGCTTTTGTCGTAAGACAACATTTTGGACTTGAAATGAGTGAAATATAACTTATCTCGTCGGTACTTTTATAAAAACTCAATAAGAAATTATTTGTTCGCGGTAATTGGTTAACATCTAGACGCATAAAACTATAAAGCCAGGTTTATAGTGATCAAAAATGTGCAACATGCGGCGGCCAATCGGGGGTCACTTTCAGCTGCCAGTTTACCGCCCCAAGGTCCTCTACCTCGTTGCGTACAATATTCAGCCTTATGGTCTTTAGGTGCAGGTTGTTTTCATTGTCAGCTCGAAGAATCGACCACGGCGCAGCCAAGGCGTTAGCGATAGACGGAAGCCCTGCCCCTTGTCACGTTGGAAATGCGGACTACCTTCCGAGTCGGACCTTCCACCACGACGAAGCGCGTTTGACAGCAGAATTTACTTCGATTCACGTGCCGTCGGAGCGCAGTTGACTCCACGATCCGAAGGAAATAGTCTAGCAGCACCAAAGAGCATCGCCAGAGTCGTCTTCAATGTTAAGGTTCCTAGATGAGGAGCTTGCTACGAAGTAGCGACGTTCTTTGAAGGCGCCAGACTGGCGACGGCGCGTGTAGCGAATGGCGGCGCCTTTTGGCACAATGCTGATACTGAATGAAGCCATTTTTTGTTCCATAGAATGTGCTTTGGCATTTGTATTGGTTGTAGTTACTAGTAAAAGGAGTATCGATGGACTTAAGTGTTTTTGTCCATATTCTATCATCGAGCTAAACCAATCACGCACAGCAAGTTGCGATGTGTGACCTTCGCTTTCTTTTTCTTTTTCTTTGAGGTTAGGTGAAAACGTTCGTCGGCTGCTTATCCCCGAGGCCAGGACCACTCCAACCTGCCTGCACGTGGACAGCATTATTTAAAAAGGTTAAAAAGCGCAAACAAAACAAAGGGAAATAAAGGCGGCACAAAAAAGACAGGACGGGCGCTAGCTCGCAACTGATTTTATTAAGAAAAAACATCGAATCCCTTATATACACAAAATTGTTTGCCACGCCTGAAATACCACCCCTATCACCACTCTCACATCTAGAAAAGTTACTTATTTTTTGGAGAGAGAAAAGAGACAGCATGCTATAATGCGAGTTGTCGCCTTTCCTTTTTTGATGTAAAACGCCTCTCTAGTCTCTGTCTTGGTTTTGTAATTTTTGTTTTGTTTCAAAGCTTTGTTGCAGCCACAAGAGGCTTACAGTCAGCCACACTTCCCGTAATGGTCAGCAGCCTATGTCCCCCGCGTTGTTGCGCACGGACAAATTTTGTTCCAGTGTCGTATCGTTAAAGCTGTCTTGGCCAAGGTTGCCCCGATAGAAACTTTTTTGGCTTAAAGGTATCTCGCATACGACGTGGTGACGCACCCAGTGTTCTAAGTACTGTGTGCTTCGTCAAGGCAAAACCTTTGTGCCTGTGCCGAGTAAGCACATCGGACAGGTTTTCGAGACCTTCACGGAGGCCCGAGAAAACAACGTTTACATCGTATCTACTAGCTATCATTTTAATGTGTAGGACACTTTATGCCAATATGGAATCACAATCAATCTTTAGGTAGCTTTGCACCCTTGTAGGTTGGTTCTTTTATTTTTTGAAGTATAGCCTCTCAGAGCAGGTCGACTAGTTTAGGTAGGTATCCTACGTTCTTTTTCACTGTTTCTACTTCATAGAGCAAAACTGATGCCCATCTGGTGTTTGCAACTTTTTGCAAGAGCTGCCTAAAGACACGTTAAGGGTATACCTCTCTTGACTAGTTTGGAATGTGCACTTTTGGAAGTAACAAGGTTTTCTTAAAACGTGGGCAATACTTCCAACAAACATGGTCGTCGAAAAACATGATCATCAGGTTCAAAAAACGGAATTCAGTTCAGCACGGGCATTTCCCATGTACACTTAAGTCCACCTGACGCGTCTTTAAAGATATCGACGATCCCCGAAGCAACATCATCCAAACCCAATTTGTATCTAAAATTAAAAAATAATCGTCAACACATATGGACACTTTGACTACATGCCAATCAGGAAGTTATACCAAAAATGCGTCTGTCCAATGACGCTAAAAATATATTACATAAAATGGGCAACTGACGAGCCAATACCAACACCAGATTTCTGTAGAAAGAAACGTTCATTGTACCCGATGGCAGTGACTCCAGGTAAAAAACCAACAACTCTAAGAAATGGTCGCTACGTAACCCCCGCAGAGCTTTGAAAGTTGACCTCTCCTGACTCGTCTATTTTATCCTCAACAGCTTAGAGTAGCTCTTCGTGAGACACAAAATAAAAATTACACCATCTTCCCGAGGGGAACCATGGGTTGATGCGCAGCATCGTGTTGGTTCCGAAGGAAAGAGTCAGTTGCGTACTGACGTCGAGAGATGGCGCCACAGAAACTTGGAACGCTCGCCGCTCGCCGTTTATTTTTTTCACACTTGAAGGAGAGGAGACTAGAGGAGGAGAGTTGCGCGGGCGCGCGCGGTGTGAGTAGAAGCGAACGCACGCGCAGTGCACGCAGCTGGTAGAGAGAGAGAGCGGAGAGAGTAACGCTCAGCTGTTGGAGAGAGGGAAGGAGGAGAGTTGCGCGTGCGTATTGTGAGTGCGGACTACGACGCCGACGCCAACGCCGCGGGACATGGACCCGAGCAAGAGATGCTCCGCATCTAATAAAGGTCTTCAACATCTACTGAAACGCTGAGAGGGCGTTTTTGCACTCCTCTCTAAACACTCCAATAACTTCATCCGTGCTTCGTACAAGAAAAGGGTCCTCCAGAGCCGGTGTGTCCAAGTGGCTACACGGCCGTGTTCTTCCCAGAAACAATGGCCAGAAAGGGACAATGAAGCTTGTGCGCTTTTCCTGTAAAAACACTGCCAAAAATCACTGTCTGCTTTTTCCGCTGCTTTGCTCAAGCTTTCCAAGTTCAAAACTTTTAGCATCTTAAGAGCCTGAGTCTTTTGTGTCTCGGGACGAAGCTTGATTTCCGTGAAATTCTTAGCTATCCCTGTCAATGCCCTCTGCTAGAAAAAAACCTCTCGGCAAAACAGCGAAACCGCACTCCTTATATCAGCCTGAACAAGGGATAGTTTATATTGTTGAAAAAACACACACAAAAAATCCACAAATTTTTTGAAAGGAGGCTTCGTCCTGCGAAGTTGGCAGACAGTGTCCTTGATGAAGTCCACACCCATGCCTAACCGCACGCTCCTTGGTCCGTTCACCGGCACTATCGGCCACACGTCGAACCACGACGAGCAGCTCTGTTCGCGTCGTAGATGACCTGAAGCTGAACTTTGGGGCGTTTTGTAGAACATCCTTGATTTCCGCTGGAAGAGTGGCAGTTCCAAAACCGGTGACATTGTCAGCTGAACTGTCCGCTTTCTCTCTCACTTCGTGTGTAACCTTAGTCGCGCCCTTTGCCAAAAAAAAAAAAACTCTGTAGATTGTGCCGACAATTTCTTGTACTCTGCGTATTGGCGATGGAATTCTGCTCTTCCAATCCTTCTCGAACGACGACAAGGAGCCAGTCCAAGTACAGTCTGACCTGTCTCAGATTTCAAAATATTGCACAACCATCTGGTGTGACCCCAAGACAGTTCCACAACACCGAAGAGGCTGTGCACTTCCAAGGGCACTGTCTTCACCTTTATCCAGTACGACAAGATCCGGGCTTGGCAAGTCGAAATGGCGATGAGGTTGATGCAGGTTATGGCAGGGTCTTGTTTTACATGATGGAAAATGAAAGAGCCCAGAGTAGAAGAAATATAAAGGATTAAAACTTGGGTTTGGGCGAGTTGGTTCACACTGATTTAAGAGAGTTAAAAAGCGCAAACAAAACAAGGGCAATAAAGGCACAAGGACGACAGGACGAGCGCTAACTCAACCCAGATCTTATTAGAAAACATCGTCACTTATATACACAAAATCGTTTGTCTCACCTGCACTACAACCAATCACCACTGGCTTCAGCGGTGCTTTGGTTGCGCGTGCCTGCGCGTTCCCACTTGGGTTAGTTAAGGGCAGAAAGCTCGCGCTGAAGGCGGAGCTTGTACTCTCAGCAAGTGTGAACGGAGTATAGTCGGTAGCGTCGCGTGTCACGTGACGAAAAATGACGCGTGACGTCACACGTGGCTGTGACGTCCTAACCTTATCGACCCGATAAATTTGGCGGGAAAATTTGCCGCTCAATTTTGCGAGAAAAGTTTCCGCTAAGTTTGGTGGGTCGTGACGTCACAGCCACGTGTGACGTCGCACGCGTCTGCACGTGTTGCATTATGGTATTTTACGGTCCCACCGACGCCGACGCCGGATTTTCTGCAATACGGCTCCTAAACGCTGTCGCGTTAAAATTGATGTCACGTGACTCGACGTCACGGGACCTAAGACAAATTCAGGTTCTCCGCTAAATTTAGCGGAAAAATTTACGTTACGTGGCCTATGCACCGATAGAGTTTCCCTGCTAAATTTAGTGGAAGAATGGACGTCACGTGACCTATGCATTAATCAAATTTCCCCGTCAGATTCGGCGGGAAAATTGATGTCACGTGACTTGACGTCATGAGACCCACAGACAAAAACAGCTACCCGACTAAATTTAACGGAAAAATTGGCGCAAAGCAAGAAACAAAGCTGCCGCTGTCTAAGGCGCATCCCGCCGTATGATCGTCCCCCGATTCATTTCCGAGAGTGCATGTTTTCGTTCCACTCTCCTCTACAGCTACTCGCTATGGCACCCAGCGCACAGCGACGGTTATTTCGCTTTAAACGATCGACCAACTTAGCAAAGGAGGAAGGAGTAGAAATTCTGGAGGAGTTTTTGTTGAGCACGTTCTTGGGCGAGGAGTAACGCTGAACGCCGGTACTCGTTGTTCCTTGAAACAGTAAAGAAACTACGTCACTCAATAAGGTTCGTTTATTTCCATCTGGGTGGAGGTCGAGGGGAAAAAACTGTGAAAGACACTCTCGATAAGGCCCTCGACCCCCTACATGAGGAACAACTGGCAGATGTACAGAAAAAAAAATGCTTACTTCATGCGAAAGTACAAAATGGGTGGATAATATACGACCACAACACTCATATCAAAGAAAATTAAAAAATCCCTGACAAGATAATCTTTTTTTATATATTTTTTGTTGCCAAGAATTTTTAGTTATAAGTAACGCGGTACGTCTACTCTGCAAAAAAACATGTTTGTTTGTTTCCTTGTTTAGTATTGATGTCAGTGAAATGGGGATAGCCGGGGGAATGTTTGTGCCTCCATTTCGGGAGCAGAAGTCCGCTATCCTGCTGGGGACGTGGGAAACGAGGATGGTGCAAATCAGATAGGGGGAAAATTTAGTGTGTGGTTCCAAGTAATGGCACGGAGGAATATTCTGGGCGATACTCTTAAAACGTGTCGGAGTGAGTTCGGCTTCTTGCTCGGGACGTCGTCCCATATCACAAACGGTCCATCAAACTCCGTATCCTGCGGAAACTTCCCAGCATGGTCTTGGAGCCTCTGTCCGCAGTTCCCGCTGACGGTGCTGTTGTAATAAAGGAGATGCCTCGACGGGTCGAGTTGAAAGAACAATAACTGCGTGCCAATGATAGAGGCCCTTCCTGTCGTCCGCATATTCCGAGCGAGGAAAAGCCAGCCGTTTCAATCTCACGTCTTTCCTGAGCCCTCTCATTGCCTAAAATGCCAGTGCGTGCCATTTCAAGTTTATTTGTTTCTCATTATACAAAAAAGCAGGAGGAACAAAGAACGACATCGCTAAACCGCTTCTTACATTCACTAATACCACTTGAAGATTTAATCATTGTAGTACCCCCTTTTTTTTACAAGGAAAAAAAATACAGGAAGATTCGTGTGGTGCATTCTTAGGAGGCCGTCAGCATGACCCTTGGAAATGCTACACC
>JAZHYW010015247.1:0-35086 GCA_037355805.1 Ixodes ricinus
ATCAGCAGAACCCATCCTTTGGGAATGATTATCTACGTTAATGCGAATAGCATCAAACGGTGCGGAGTTATGCGCGTTCGTCAGGTGGCCGGCACACTCTAGATACGCCAGCCCACTCTTGAGGCGATTCTAAATTTGTTGACACTTTCACAGCCCTGCGCACGATCTCCGCAGCCCAGCACGTGCGTTTGTGTCACTTAGGAAGGCGAGCAAAGCACGCGCCATACGCACAAACACTCAAAATGGTACCGACCAGACTTTCTGGCGTCTCAGCTAGTCTCAACCAACGGTACTCTAAACGGTTGTTTATATCTTTACTCATAGGACGCGCTTTACAGCGCTGTCACAGCTACCGGGCGCGCGCTCCATGCACGAGGGCTCATTCCGCTCTCCGTGAGGGTGAGCACGAGTTGCTACATCACCCTCTCCCCGAGCGCGGGAGAGGGTGAGCTAGGGGCCGTGCTAAGCCTCACGAGAGCGGAATGAGCCCTCGTGCATGGAACGCGCGCGATGGTAAAGATATAAACAGGTGTTTAGAGTGCATTGAATGACTGCCTTCATAGCTCTGGGGTTAGCGCGTCTGCCTGCTGATCAAAGGGTCAACGGTTCGATCCCGCCGGCGCCGGTCTTTTTATTTATTTATCGACCCGCGGCGTAAGAGGTTAGATAGCCAGATAGACAGACAGATAATAGATAGATAGATAGACGAAAAGTGGGTGAAGTATCCAAAGAATGCTATTCGCATTAAAAAGTATCGTTCGGCGTTGTAATTGTTTTCTTTTTTCGTGGCGTACGTGTTCAGATTCTCAATATCCTGAATTTGTTTTCCTAACCGCATTGTTTTAATGCGAATAGCATTCTTTGGATACTTCACGCACTTTTCGTCTATGTATCTATCTATCTATCTATCTATCTATCTGGCTATCTAACTCCTTACGCCGCGGGTCGATAAATAAATAAAAAAGACCGGCGCCGGCGGGATTCGAACCGTTGACCCTTTGATCAGCAGGCAGACGCGCTAACCACAGAGCTATGAAGGCAGTCATTCACCGCACTCTAAACATTTGTTTATATCTTTACCATAGGACGCGCTTGCAGCGCTGTCACAGCTACCGGTGCGCGCGCGTTCCATGCACGAGGGCTAGCTCACCCTCTCCCGCGCTCACTCTCTCCCTCTAGCTCACCCTCTCCCGCGCTCGAAGGAGACCTCTGAGGCTCAGCCTCACGAGAGCGGAATGAGCCCTCGTGCATGGAACGCGCGCGCACCGGTAGCTGTGACAGCGCTGTAAGCGCGTCCTGTGGTAAAGATATAAAAACCGTTTAGAGTACCGTTGGTTGAGACTAGCTGAGACGCCAGAAAGTCTGGTCGGTACCATTTTGAGTGTTTGTGCGTATGGCGCGTGCTTTGCTCGCCTTCCTAAGTGACACAAACGCACGTGCTGGGCTGCGGAGATCGTGCGCAGGGCTGTGAAAGTGTCAACAAATTTAGAATCGCCTCAAGAGTGGGCTGGCGTATCTAGAGTGTGCCGGCCAACCTGACGAACGCGCATAACTCCGCACCGTTTGATGCTATTCGCATTAACGTAAGATAATCATTCCCAAAGTGATGGGTTCTGCTGATTTTTCTCTCGTTTTCGCGGTAAAACACGTCAGCCTTGCCATGCTGGGATCAAATACACCAGCGTCGGCAGTCATTCACGAAGGATTTATCAACGCAAACATTTCCCCTCGCTATTCATGCTATTCATGCCGCAGTTCGTCAGAATCTCAATGACTTGACTGGATATTGAAAACGCCAAAAAAAATGATGTCGGTCAGTAAACGGAACTTCCACGGCGGGGCTCGCCAGCGTGAAGAGCAAAGCGCAAATTCCGGAAAGTTACTAAACTTTCATGTAAATACTGGCCATCAAAGACAGCAAAATACCGATGCCGGCCAGTTACTGAACTTTCATGTAAATACTGGTCAGCAAAGACAGCAAAAGCACTATTCCGGCAGTCACTGTAACCTCTGCTGAACTGGCCAATGAGTAAGACAAAACGCCGACGCCGGCCGGGGCCGGTAGCTCACCGGAGCCCATGGCCGGGCGCCGCCATCCTGTTACAGGACCGGCCGGCGTAGTCCCGATACCGGCCGACGCTGTGTGCTACCTGGGTACATGCATTTTACTCAAGAAAAACTGCTTGCTTTTGGTTTTTCAGTCTGTCTCCATATTTTGTCATTTTAAAACATGCCCTTCTTTTAGACTTAATCACTATTCTGCTGCAAGATGATTGCATTTGTTCATGTATACTCGTCAGTGCACTAGCTTTTGCTCTTGTTTTGTTTGCGGTTCATTGGATATCTGTAAAATAAACCTAATAAGAGTCCACATAAGTAATGTCCTGCAACTAATTTGTCTGTTGCCTATCAACATATACATTTATTGCTCTGCATTTTGGCAATACGCTTTTTCGCTAGGATACAAAATACGCAAGACTGATAAGGTCAGAGCACAAAACACAAAACTGACAACTTCGGAACAATGTTGACATAACGTATTAATGCGTGAGCATTAGAAGCCCCATTTCGAAGAAAAACCCGCGTGGTCGACATCGTCGGCGTAGTGTTCTGCGCACTGGGGTAAGCGATGTAATTAAAAAAAAACTTACAAAAAAAGTTATATTTTGCATGACTTCTGTAGAATATATATTGAGGGGCACATCCACAGGCTTCCCATAGGCCTCACACATGTCCCGTGTAGCAATACAGAGCACTCCCCTAGCGTGTGGCATCCTTACAGCAGCCCGCACAATGTCGTACTAGGCTCTATTCCCACAGGCTGCGGGGTACCTACAGCAACCCACAGAATTTCCTAAATGTCCCATAAAAGCCAGGTTTCTATCCCCACAGACTCTGTGGGTTACCTAAAGAACCCCCACAGGCTGTGTGGGTTACCCAAAGGAGCTCCCACAGGCTGTGTGGGTTACCCAAAGGAGCCCTTACAGGCTGTGTGGGTAACCCAAAGGACCCCACACAGTAACCCACATGTCCCATAGGCCCACAGGCCTGACCCCACAGAGATTTTAGGACACCCATACAAACCCATGGGTGCCCCATAGAGACCTCTAGGAACCCACACAAATTTTCTGTGGGTGCTCTGTGGGCATTTTGACCAGGGATATATACATCATATAACCACAGGAAAAGTACGCTCTACCCCGTGTTTAGTAGGATTTTACGCCGAACGAAAACCGTTAGAGTTGTCTCGTATAAAACTAGATTATGTAACACAAACAGAGGGACGACTAAAACAGGCACTGGACCGAAAGGAGACGATACTACGAAGTTCAAGACAAAGCATACAAAATGAACGAACAAACCACAGCCAATAAAATGTCGACAACAAGTTTATGGTGGCGAGCAAACTTGGAAGGACGCGTGTGAAAACTCGACACTCTTTGTAAACGCGGCAGGTACGACGGCAAACAGAGTTCTCGCGCGTGCACAAGTCCACGGGAAATGAAAACGCTCGCAGACGACGAAGGAGGGAACCCGGGTACCGATAAGGAAGACGAGGTTAGGGGGCGGGTGAGAAAACTCTCTGGAATGAAAGGAAGGGGAAAACGAGGAATCAGAACACGGCCGTTCCTTCTCGACGCTGGAAATGCGCGCATCGCAGCGTTGTGTACCACAGGCGATACTGGACGTGGGGTCTCGGGGTGGCTCTCAACCACATTTGATCCCCTTTCACTCCCCCCCCCTGCCCACACACGCACATATCTTGAGACTGTGACACAGGACGTCACCTTTTGGAAAACTAAGCGACCCTTCTGTTTCTTGGGGGCAAATGACAAGACGGTATTTGTAGCAAAGAATTCCAGTTGGGTAACCCTTTTCTGCTAAAGTGTATCCTAACCGACGAGGTACCCAGAAGGGGACAGGATGTCAAGACTTTATCTTTATTGCGTGCAGGCTAAAAAAGGGCGCAGCATTCAGCGGCTCGGAAACCATGCTTTATACGAGCAAGATATAATATAAAACTCAAGGTTGTAGGCAGGCGTTAACTTATGTATCTTCTCAAATAGAAAGGGAATTTTGAGATTGCCATAGGCCAATATCAGATAGCGGTCGGTATGTAGCGTGGCAACTCTAGGTGTTATGTACAAATATCGTCGTATACTCCCAATGTCAGCACTGCTTCTTATATATCATTTTCTATCTTATGCGCATTATAATTGCTGCTTTTTGGTTTAGAGGAAAACAACGTCCACAAATCTTAAGCAGGTACAAATTCTGCAAAACAAAAGTTGTGCGTATTATATGCCATACTGCATACGATCCTCATATGAGACCATTGTTTAAAAACCTTCATATCGTACAGATTCCAAATTACTATAATTATAAACTTTGCGTCCCCTATAAAAAGTATTTTCATCACAAAGAAAAAAGGTTTTTCTGTCTATTTCCCGAAATACAATTACAGACACGATTTATGATACACGCAGCGCAGATGCGTGGTTAGTGCCGCACTCCAGAACAAATTAAGGAAATCAGATGTTGCGAAATACTCTTCCCCGTCTTTTAAATCGTTTGAGCGAATTAAACATTGAACTTTTGTTTATGGTAAACAAATATTTGCTTTCATTTTTTGTTGAGCCTCTAATGTTAGTGTAGGTGCATGGCGTGTGGTCATTTTCATTTTCATTTTCATTGCTTTTTGTTTTATTTCAAATGAATATTTACATACACCATTTATTTTTGTGTGTTAACTGCTTTGTGTGCTCTCTCTGCTGCTGCTGAGGGGAGACGAAGACCTGTCAAGCAGCTGTTCTGGTGTTTTTTTTTCTTCGTTTTCTCTCTCCAAATGGAGAAAAATAAATTTTTTTATTTGATTTGGTTCGAACTGTGATTTTCAGAAACGATTCTGCCACACTAGTATTTGTGGACGGGAGGTATATTTTATGCAGTCCTTACAAGGGCCCTGCAAAGCATTTTTGGAATTTTTTATAAATTTACATTGCGTTCGCTCGAAATGAGTGGCACTTTAGCAACATAAAAACAAAATAAAGAAAATAATCTTAAACATCTTGATCATAATAGGTGAAAGAAGTTCAGAATTGTGAGCACATTATTTATTGTTGATGAAGTCCATGGTCTGAACCAATAGAGAACTGAAACGACAGGAGCGTGAGAAAACCGTGCGAGATCTTCCTAATTGTTGGAATTAATATCCAGTTATGAAGATGTGAAGGCCCCATAGATTTACGGATGTTCCAAGCAAAGAATCACGCGCTTGAAAGTATCAGAAGCAGGTCACTTGCACCTACTCAGCCACTCCCACCTCCGGAATTTTATGTCGCCATTATCTGACGCTCTAGACCAATTTCGTCACTGAACGCTCATGTTTGACACTGATAGGCACCAGTATTGCGGAGTTGCCACTCTGGAGTTGGAATGATTCCGGTATCATTCCGCACTTTTCCGACCCCGGAATGGAATGGGAATGGAATGGCGGCAGCGGCTGGGGATTCGGACTGAGAATGAAATTCGGTAGCTTTTGGCCGGAATGAAGTGGGGATGGAATGGGTGCGAGCTGTGTCAATTTTTATCAAGGGCCAATGTCTTATGGGGCAATTCGCTAGCGCATGGCAAGTGGCTTTTGAAACAGCGTCATTGCACGGAAGGTGACTGGCGGCTTGATTGCCTCACTGGCTTATGCTCCTCGAGGATGAAAATGACACGCCCTCAGTGAAGCAACCAAAACGGAATAGTTGTAGACGAACAAGGTGTTGTTTCTGGCGCTGTGAGGCGCCACAAAGCGACTGTCGTAATCATGCGCGATTCGCATGTAGCTTTGAACCAGGGTGTCGAACTAAGCCCGAACCGAAAACCGGAGTAAAACCATTATTTTTAAACGTAACCAAAACAAAAATGTTGATATTAAATACGAACCGGAACGGAACCATAATCATATGGGGGGGGGTTACCGGTTTATTGGAAACGATTCAGTGTGATAAAATCTGAGCCGCTCCTTCTTGCGGGTCGAAGCGCGAAATCAATTAAATATTCGGGACAATGGCGTCAGCGGCTCAGTTTCAACTAAACAAACGGCAGCAACGACTTGGAAACAACTCAATAGGCAGTTTTAGAATAGCGGACGCTAAAGCTTTGCGTACGCAAAGCTTTAGCGTGCGCTCGACCGCTAACGGATGCGCCGAACGCTAACTTCGATTTGCGGTTTGCGTGCGCTATTTTTGCGTACGCTATTTTTCAGACCTTGTGTGCGTATACACAAAAAGTATTTTGCGCTCCTCCAAGAAGGATTCCTGATGAGAAGTTGGCTAAAGCCAAGACTTGCGCAGTTAAAAAATGGCGGCTTCAGGACCGCGACTGCAGTAGCTTTGGACGGTGTCTTGAGCGCGACGTCAGCGACATTCTCGCGGCAGCGACTTTTACCGGAGAACGAAATTGCACTCCTACGGGAGGTGCACGTCAGAGACGTCTTGGAAGACCCAGCAGGGTAGGCGATGATCGCCGGCAACCTGCTGCTTGCGACGCGCGAACGTTTCTCGGCGAAGGTGAAACACCTCTTGCCGAGGTGACGCAAGCGGACATGACCAATCGACCGCTCCCGTCGCATTCTTAAATTTAAACAAATCTAAAATGTCACTTTGAAACAAAAAACGAACTTGTTTTTCTGTAAAGTTACACCACTTCGTTGGGAAAAAAGTATTGCTACTGCATCTTGGTGGCGTTGCAAGCGCCAGAAGCTTGGGCTTTTGCGCCGCCTATGGCCCTCGACGCTACTTCCACAATTGTTTTGTGTGTGCGTTTTCTAGAAACAGCAAGTCACCCATTGTATTCTTATGACTTTTTTATTTTAATCAACTTTCTACTAGTTTTCACTGTATTTTATTTATTCAAATCAGTCGTTTGAGCAAGTCGTTTGGTGGTGCGGTGGGGCTGGTTGCCGTTTTCATCTGGATGAGCCGCGTATCGGCTTGCGGTCGTGTATCAGTATTGCGTGGTGCCCATTAAAGATCCCGAGATAACAGTCGTACTGCACTGGCTAAATTCCCCATCTCTCATGGGTAACAATGTCGCCATACTGACAGACTAAACTCCTGCTGCCTAAACACGTAATGACCATTTTTTTTTTGCGTAGTTTGCGAGTACAGTACGTGCCAACGTCACGGTGTCACTGTGCGTGCTGGCTGATCGACTATAACATGTGAGTACTGTACTTTGGTACTGTTTTCAAGTGCCAGCATGACCACATAATTTTTGATATAACGGTGTTTGCATTAGAAATTCAAGATCACGAAACTCCGAGGTCCTCACTTCTGAGGTACTTTTGGCGTATTATATCAGACGTTTTTATTTTGCTTTACGGGGGTCATATTGACGGTATATCCACTGTCGTTGGTTAAGGCGAGAGAAAAAATAAAAGCTCTCCCCTTCTCCTTTTCTCCCGTAACATTTCTGGCTCCATTGCTCCTCTTGTAGATATCAAACAACTACGAGTCTCAGTTGCGCAACACTTTATTAGCAGCTTTGGTTTAACTTTATATTTGTTGTGTTGGCTCAAAGTCTGGTTCAGAAAGAATCAGATTTCTCAGCCAACGTTGAACAAACTTTGAACAGCCACTTAAACTGTCTGATCGAATGCCCCCAGTATGCCAAAGAGCTAAGCGTCTCGAAGACACTTCAGATTCTTTGAAGACTGATCGCAGAAAGAATAAAACATACTCGGGATGAAGCACGACGTACATGTTTTTTCTATGAAATAAATGTTCTTCGTCTTTCGTCCCGAGTTTGTTTTACTCTTTCTGTGGTCAGTAAATTTTACCAACACGCTTTTCAGTTGATTTGTACTTTGGAAATTTGTACGTTGTTTTATAGCGTTCTCTTATTATATTTGGATATCTTATTTGCTTTTTCTTTGTCCTTCGTTGATGTACTTAGCAACTTCTATTTCTCTTCTAATAATCGAAGCACCCAGCTACAGCCTCAGAGCTCTTCATGTTTCCTCTCCTGGCATTGCTTATTCTAGACATTCAATTGAAACATAATTGAAGAGGTTGCAAAATAGTGTCAGTATCCCCGGTCTATTCCTGATCTCAGTTATTAATCAGTGATCGTATCCTATTGGCTTCCAAGTAAATATGACGTCATTTTAAATACACCACTGCCTATAAGATACTTTTCTGGGTATAAAAACGCCACACTGCGCATTTTCTTTCAGTGTGCGTAAACGCTACCATGGATGCACGTAAATTTTCTAGGAAATAAAAATTCTTCGAGTGCTTTCTGTTCAAGTAAATTGACACTACAGCCTAAAAAATGCGCCTCCTGACTTGACGCATTAACGAGGCTCGCAAATATTTATTGACGTCCCCCGAAAGTCAATTAACATAAAGGAGACAGTACGCGCTACGTTCTCGCCTAGTAGAAGCTCTATGGGCTTTGTTGGGAATTCACGTGGATACGAAACCCAAACAGAGACGTAAAGCCAATCTTCCACTCTACCGATCATGCATATTTTTATCGTAATATCCTACCTAATGGCCCCCACCCAGCAACAACGAAGTCGACACCTAATAATACATTCCTTATTCCTGTCTTTCAGGAGACTGGAGGCCACAGTGTGTGACGTAGCATGTTCATGCCTCCTGTATCGGGGTTGGTTGAGGCGTTTTACCTTATTGACTAACACTTCAACCCAGTGTTGGGAAGTACTTGAAGTACATGGTACTTCAAGTACTACTTCAAATAGTTTTTGATCAATTGTACTTTACTTGAAGTACAATCTTGGTACATATACTTGTGTTTTACTTAAAATACTTTTTTCAAGTACTTTGCGGGGAATGTACAAATTCGACTTCAAAGTACATTTCCAAAATTCGGTCTTGCTGAATTTGTACCACAAATGATGCTTGGTCAACTCTGTAGAAACACTGGGACGCGGGAGCGGACGACGCATCGCTCCGTTTGTACCGCGGGTGACTTCCCCGCAGCGTTTCAAACTCTCGGTGCTTCTCCCGTTCCCTCTCAGTCAGTGGCGAGGAGAATGAGGAAGAGGCGAGCTTCACGAGAGTGACGAGTGGCTGGCATGCAGAACCTACAAGACAGGCGAACGCCATGCCCTCCTCTTCTAGTGTTTTTAGCCATGGGTGTATGCTTGGTGCAAGCCAGTACGTGCGGCGACAAGGTCACAGGTCAGAAGACTCGCAGAGTTTACGGAGTTCGCGGCACTTCCGAGTTGCAGAGTGCGGCGCGGACGATGGCTCCTTTACGCGAGAAGAAACTGTCAGTGATTGTTGATGGTGAATTTTTTAAGATCACACACTCGGATGGCAACAAATTCTGTGCTAAATGCAAGCTCTGCCCACCTGGGTCCGCGTATAATAAACGATTGTGTAAAGAAGTACTTTACTTTAAAAGTACATTGTGTTTAAAGTACTTTACTTCAAGTACATTGCCACCGATGTACTTACTACTTTACTTGAAGTACATAACCTATCATCTACATTGTACATGATTTCAAGTACTTTTTTATGTACTTTACCCAACACTGCCTCAACCTTGTGGCTTCCTGACACGCCCGGGATTCATCGCGCCCTGTGAAGCTCTTAAGGACTCCAGTATTCAAGCTCGTCCCGAACCATTGCCCTGAGCCAGCCCCAGACTAAACAGTACTTCATAAATCCCAAATGCTTTCTGGGCTTTACAGCTCCCTACATAAAACTCCGTCCTCCAAAGTGCCTTTTGCGCTCTTTTCTGTCCTGTCCTTCTTCTCTCTACCTTGTGCGCTAAATACCTTAATATGTTAGACTACCAACTAGCCCAAATGTCAACTTTACTGCCTTTTGCGGAAGCTGCTCCCAAGGACGGGCCGATACAATTTAATTGCAAACATTCCCGACACCACGTCATCGCAAACATAAAAAACGAGAAGCCGTCCAGAGCTCTCAGGCTACAAAAAGTTTTTGCTCCGGATCCCGGGAAATATCTTGCTAGCTAGACTGCTTGACTTCGGTAGTAGCGCAGAGAAAATGTTTATTCACTCAACCAATCTGTTAAGCTACGAGGCGCTTCGAACGCCTCCCCCTCCATTCCCTCTTTTTAGCTTTTTTTCTTGTCGTTCCCTGTCATCGATATATTTCATTCAATTTATCAATACTACAAAATACTACATCCTATAAAAACAAAAGCCAAACAAAAAACTGTGGCTTTAGGAAAACTGTCGAGGACGGTTGCATTGCGAGAATGTGAAAGGCCATAAATCGGAGTCCCACGAGCTCATATTATACCAGAAAGAAAAATAGGGTACAGCTTAAAGTAATAAGACAGATAAAAGGAAGCAACGAGAACCAGAGGTCTGCACGAAATTCTGACGACTGGTGGCCGTATGTTGACCAAAAAAAAAAGCCGGACAGAAACAAATGACCGCTATAACGACGCGTTTTCCATTCGACGGGAGCCACTGCGCCAGAACGGAGTGTCTAACGGGAGCTTTACATCATCAAGAAAAATCACGTCTTTTTCTGAAAAAGAAAGTGACTAGAGTTGAGAACAAATCCTCGTCCTCTCGAACAGCGTGTAATAAACGTCACACATAACCACTTCATCTTCCAGGATTATTCGTTTTCAGTGCCTCGTTCAAAATCATCCTCTAGATTCTTGAACAGCGATGTGCGTATATGGTGGCCATTTAAAAACCTCGTCCAGAAATGCTGACTTCTAATCACTCCAGAGTCATTAGAACTCAGCATTTAGTGGAATTTATTGGACTCGGTAAGGTAGCCAGACCCAGAAGCTTCTTTTTGAGCATGTAATTTTAAATCATGAAAACTGGACAGTTTACTTGCAGCCCCGCTTCTCAAAGAGTGACGTTGTATTCGCGGAGATTGCAATGTTTAAGTAGTCGCAGGGATTACCAGAATTACATTTGCATGGCGATAGCCTTATGCCACTTATGAACTGGACACAAGCGCCGTGTGAGCAGTCCAATTAAAATTCGAGACATTCAACGCATGGGAGAACACTTGGATCAATACCCAAATGTTCTTCAAGTCGTTGCCTCCTGCCAAATTGCTGCAATGACCGGAGTAGCCGAAATCTAACAAATTTCTGGACGAAACTTCTAAATGGGTAACATATTGGGGTATTTATCGCACAAGGTATAGAGAAGAAGGACAGGACAGAAAAGAGCGCTACTCACAAATACGTTTACTGTCCTGTCCCTTCTTCTCTATACCTTGTGCGCTAAATACCCCAATATGTTAGACTACCAACTAGCCCAAATGTCAACTTTACTTCTAAATGGGACTTGTGTTGGAGTAAGCGATTGTAGCTCTGCCACAGTATGGGTTATCGTCACTACAAACCAATACTTACTTGCACGAGAAGAGAATAAAACCAAAACATGTCAAAACACAATGACGTGTGTGGCAAGAAAGAAACCTAATCGAAATTCTTTATTCTTTTGCGAACGAGCTAGTGTGCACACCATAAAGGGTACGCAAAATGTTTATAAGCCTGAATCATAACATAGGAATATAAAACGACTACGCGCTCCACGTGTTGCCACAGTGCGCGGCCGACAATACTGGAGAATTGTTTGCCATAGCGTTTAAGCGTAATATCTTAAACGCAGGTCATTACCTACCCTACAAGACACAAGGCGGACTTGATTTGCGTCACTTCTCCCAAACGATGCAAATAAGTTTGCCGCGTTTATAGTCTGTTCCTTTTCTCTTTTTTTGCGAAATTCCACGATGTCGCTCACCGATAAAACAAACAAAACATATTTGAGAATAGCGAACGAACTGAATACTCAGGACATTTACCGCCCCCCCCCCCAAAAAAAAAAACACAACAAAAAACACACACAAATAGAAAAAATTGCATTCAGGAAGTTGTTTTCGATATTGATTTTGAATTAAGTCGACGTTTCTTTACCCACGAAGTCGAATTCTATCTCCAACTACGTTCTGCCTTCTCCAGTGAGTTCTCCTCCATCTCCCTACGCTGTCTCTAAACTTGGTTTCGTTGACTCACTTGTAGATCGCACTTGTCGATTTTTTATATATTTATTCAACTTTTCACTGCGTTAAAGAATTGGAATGATCCGTTTTGAGCGAAGGTTAAGAAACACGAGACGTCTCCAAACGAGAAAAAGAAAGAAAAGAAACTAACTCCATAAGAAAGTCAAAGAGGAGAGTCCCGATTAAAAACCACGGTCGAACAACAAAGTACTTGAAAAACATATGAAGTCGCCGTAGTCTCTTTGCTCGGTAATCCTGAGTTGAAGGAAATATATTTAAGCAAACTAAAGAAACGTCTCTTTGAATTGTTCAAACGCTTCTGCAAACGCTTTGCATTTTTTTTTCAGGATTGTCTCGTGTCTGACTTGATCTTCGGCTGTATTTTAAGGTGTTTTTCTTCGCAGTGATCGTTTCCGGGTCATCTCGACGTTGGGAATCGGGAGGTGAACTATAAACCGCAATGCAAATTTATGAATACCTGGTAGAGCGAGGTTCTCTATAACTTGCCTATTACTGGTGAGATTAACAATATAATAAGTTATACTGTTTATGTTCACGCGCACCTATCTAACGACCATTGCTTTTTTGTGTGTTTGGGGAGGAGGGGCGCGGGGGTGCGGACCGTAAGCCAACAGTTTTGAGGTATTATTATTATTATTGAATATAGCCTTCTATTGGCAGTCGATACGATCCGTTTCTGTATTGGATGGCGATTAAAGCACGCGCCATACGCTGGCTCAGAATGGTACCAACTAGGCTATCTGACGTCTCAACTAGTCTCAACTAATACACTAATACGATTATTTAATCTTACCATAGACTTACATGCAGGCGCTTACAACGTCCTCAAAGTATCATTTGCGGGACCGTTACAGCTCCTAAAGCACTTGTATGCACTGATCCCGAGACAAAATGATCTACAGGAGAGAGCGAGCACATAACAGATAAAACACAGCACACTCACACACTCAAAACAAAAGCACAGGAAGAAGTTACAGAGATTCAGAGACGCGACCTAAGGTAAATATCACTAAAGAAGATATTGTAAAGTGCGGAAACTGACTGCCGACAAAGCTCTTGATTAGCGTCTGACTGCTGATTAAAGTCCTATGGTACGAGTCCCAGTAGTCTTCAGTTCTCTTTTTATTTACTTATCGACACGAGGAGTAAGTGTCACATCAGCACAGGTGGGTAGTTTGTTAAAGGTGTTTGGAACATAATAACTCCGAATGCATGTCCCGAAATGAGTCCTGATTCGCGGCGTGGCATATGGTGCCACTTTTCGAAGGTCACGACGAACCACGCTGGGAACCTTGAAGGTATTATCCCAGTAATGTCGGAGGTATCACTGGTATGCATAAATAGGGCTCGAAAGGATGGTAATGAGAGATCGTCATAAGATGTTGTCGGATGTATTGAATATTGGAGCCATATCATCGCTACGCATAGATGCCCTTTAGGAAAATTGACTTGGTTTCTAATAGGTTTGTGCACTGCCTGAACAAGGTTATTCCATATCCCATATTCCATTCCATATGAATAATGATAATAATATTAATATATTTTTTATTATTATTACTATTATTATTATTTAGGTTCACTGAATTCGCAAGGTAGTCTCAGTTATGCTGGTTTTGCAAGAACGCTTTCATAATTATTTGTTTTAATTTAGAATTTCGAGGCACAAAAATAATAGTGTGTTTATTAATTAACTCAATATTGCACGTATACAAGGGGCAAACACAGTTATTTTTAACGTGTTATTTAACGATAAATAGCAATCTAGAGGGCTTAAAAGCGCACAAAACACGAACGAAGAAGAGACACATACAACAGAAATCTTTGTACATAACACCACTGGGTCCCAAGATATCCTTCCAGAAATCAGAATAGCAGACTCTTCGCCGAGTTTAGCTGCAGAATAGATGTTTTTAATTACTTATTTTTCCGCGAACAGTTTCGTTAAACAGCCTAGATATAATGTAATAAGAATAAAATGGTAAACCATTAAATAATAATTATAGCACTCATCTGTTGCTTGACACGCTGCGAAACTCAGATCGTTACGCGGGCCCTTCGCTCTTGTTTCACTAAACAGGAAAAAAAGGTCCTGTACTTTCTTTATTTTTATTGTCTGCGGCTCCTTATGTTGCTATGTTTTTCTTTTGTGTTCGTCAGTTACTCATATTGATCTCCAAAAAACAATAAATTGTTCCTTTTCTTAAAAAAAAGAAGAAATCACACACCAATCAACAGACTAGTGATATATTCATCAAATAAAATGCCAAGACAGCACCTAAGATATATATAAAAATATATTTTTTTAAATATCTATGTATGTTGTTTCTTTATCTTCCTGATATGTCGCGTCAGCGTCATTCACCAAGCCACCACATTTGCAGCGTCGTCATCGAAAGCAATTTAACAACGTGTCCTCTCTCCATCCCACTGCATAATTATTTAAGGCCTTAAACCTAAAAACAATTGAGCAAATATATGCGTTCAAATGTTAAACAACGTATTGTAGGGCTGTTCAGCAAAACAACATTCATTACATTCCCTTAGATAACCTAAAATATAGCATCATCCTGCGCAAGCTTAGGCGAAATCAGCCCTGGGTAATCCGTTCGTTCCACACAAATTACCTTGATCAGAGGCTTTATTTTAATTTGTCCACCATGCTAAACACTCTGTGCAAAAATAGTATAAATTTAGAGGCACTTTCACATAAAGAGTTAATAATTTGATTTTTTCTCTATGACTTTTCGAATGCTGGCGTGGTTTCTATCCTATGTGCTTTCTTTATGTATTTGCTGACCGCTCTCGTGGTTTATTGTCGGGTATTGTGTTTTTTGCCTAAAGTGTCCATTACACCAAGCATTTGTGTAAAATGTGCGTACATTTATGTAATATTTAGGGGTCTTTTTTCACATTTTTGCTGTTTCGAACTGCACGGGGCTGGGACCTTCGTCAAGCTGCTGCCGAGCAGCTTTTGGTCCTAAGTCCCCCGTTGCCATGTAGGGGGATGTGACAACAAATAAAGGTTGAATTGGTTTGATTTGATTATATGCTAGAAGTAATGTTAAAACATGGCCTCGTTCAAATTGTTCGAGAACCCACAAGGGGTTATTGACCACAGCATTCCTTTCTAGACATCTCCTTTCTTTCAATGAGCTTGCCTACTTACGAAGCATCTGTTGTAACCGGCATTTCAGAGCACAGATGGGTACGTGCGACGGTAGTAAGTGATAGCCTTCCTACAGTAAAGAAAAATAACACCGCACTCGTTTACAACTTTACAAAAGTTTGACAGAGCAGTCTTAGATTATCTTGACTACTCCTTTGATTCATTTCTTCAGATCGTAAACGTGGAAAGCCTCTGGAAACAATTTATAAAAACAGTAAATTATTGTTGAACATCGTTTGTGCCGCAGAGAGTAAAAAATGTCGATATAAAATACTCAGGTCACGCACGAGATCATACATTTAAAGCGCAGATTAAAATGCAAGAAATTATGCAAGCATAGGAACACATTCGTAATTGGTTCTTGAAGTCGTAATGTAAAAAGCAAGGTAGAAAACGCCATCAATTCCCTTGCAAATACAATGAACACACTTAAAGAACGCCGACTCACAAGTCCTGGCAACATTTATCAGCTAAAAAAATAAATCTAAAAAAGTTAACGTGGACGGTGTTATTTACGATAATCACCGAGCCGTGGCAAATTAATTTACAATTAATTTTACTCGGTTTTTTCAGTTGGTAAGTCTGTAAATGTTCTAAATGACGATGATTTAAAGTAATTTTTAAGGTGTGAGGGTTCTACTGCTAAATACCGTCAAAATAAAATCGCCGGGACCTGCAAAATTCCCAGATGAATTTCTGATGCGTTATTGTGAACCAGTGTCACATTTTCGGACTCATTTTTAAAAAATCTCTGGATGAATGTCACTTACCAAAATATTGGCTAGCCGCCAATGTAGTACCCGTTCACAAATCAGCAGCCATCTTGACGTAAAGAACTTCCTAGCAATATCGCTTTGAATATGCAAAATGCATGAACATATATATTTGTAAATATCTCATAGATTTTATAGAAAAATCTTTCGACGATTAACAACACAGATTTTGCAGGAAGCTTTCGACTATTACGCAGTTATTTAAAACATCCCACCAGTTTGGGAAAGTGCTAAACTATCGTGTTCAGGTCGATGTTGAGTCTATCTTCTTATATTAAGCGTTCGACAGAGTCACGCATGCCAAGTTACTTGAAAAATTACTGCTTCTCGGTGTTGATAAAATGACAATTTGGATCAAATCGTACCTTTCTGATAGAACGCAGTATGCTGATATTGACTTATAAGCGTCATCTGTTTTATCGGTTTCGTCTGGCGTACCCCAAGGTTCTTTTTTGGGGCCAGTAATATTCTTAGTCTACGTGGACGATACCGGTCAGGATATTTGTTCAGCTGTAGAAGTGCGCTTGTTTGCTGATGATTGTTTGGTTTACATCCCCGTTGAACGGTTGAAACCAGGCCTTCTTAAATCAGTCGTTATCGACTATCTTCAAATGGTGTGAAAGGTGGGGTATGCGAATCAATTTTGATAGGACTACTGTCTTCATTGTAACCAAAAAGAAATGTCCTATTTTGTTTTCGTACTTCATGAATGGAATAGCCTTGCAACGTTCTAACACCTTTAAGTGTCTTGGTGTCACAATATCTTGTGATTTCAGCTGGAATGCGCATGTCAAAAATGTCTGTAATTCTGCATTTGGAGGACTCGGTTTCATGAGAAGAACTTAAGAGGAACGAATTTCGATGTCAGAACTAATGTTTATAAAGCTTTACTGCGCCCAACGCTAGAGTGCGCATCAATAATATGGGACCCCATATATAATCTCAAATTAATAGGGTAGAGCGAATACAAGGGCTTGCAGCCAGTTTTATTTTTTCTAGATACAGTAGGCAGGAGTCTGTTTCGGCATTCACGAGAGAAGCCCAGTTGTCATTGGCATGAAGGCGTAAAATGGCGCGATTGACATTTATTTATCTGCTGTATTTTAATCACCTTAATGTTGACACGCACAGTTACATAAGACCACTTGGAAGGCGGTGCAGAAGTTTAAACAATGAATTATCTGTTTAACATATCTCGCCAATTTTAATATTTATAAATATTAATTTCTTGTGAAGGCCGGCAAAAACTGGAAATGATTAACCCCGAGAGTTTTTATTGACGTCTCAACTGTCGAAGCATATGAAGAAATATTGCATTGGTTTTCTGACAAGTATTTGCGTTTTCTTTTTCCTGCACAGTAGCAACGTAGTTTTAATTATTAAATGTATGACTTCTTGTGTTGTATATCATTTAAATATTATTGTATCCCCGCCTGCAATAACCCGCAAGGATTGGCATTATTCAAAATACATAAATGAATAAAATAAATAGCGTGCTTGCATATATCTAGGCACATTATATATGAGCCTATTTGCATATTCTCATAAAGCTTGAATCTCCTTATAATTTGTTTTCAATGATTAAAAACACCAATAGAGGGAGGACAATCTCGTGTTTGCAATTAAAAATGGCTCGCCACGTCGTGACACTAGATGAGAAAAAAGCAACCTTTATAGAGGTATACAACTTCGTGTCTTCTAAGGCTACAACACCAGCACCGTTCAGTCGTGTGGTCTGTTTTTATATTTCTGTGTGGCTATTGCATTCTACAGGAGTCTCCCAGCACGCGAAAAACGTACCAGTTCCATTATGGCTGCGGCTTCGTGCCATATTGGAAACCTTTGGAGCTCGGAACAGAATTAATAACGTATAAAATTTAAACTAGAATATTATTCGGGCTTGGAACGTACTGCCTTGGTTGATCAAATAAAGTAAAATAAATACGGCTGCAAATTAAGGTGAGCCTAAGTGCATGAATTAGCCCCAAGCAAAAATAAGCTAGACTTGACCTTATATCAGAAGTGATAGCCTATTCCATTTTTTTAATAAGAATATTTTTTTTAACTAGGGCCGTACGTTTAGATGAAATTGAGTGAAGAATCAGCTGCGTAAAGCACAGTATGTAAATAAATACTTTAAGGTACCTTAAATGACCCAGAAAAAATCGATTTCTCAACGTTTAGCGCTCACACTCACTATGGTGGTGCAAACAAGTGGCATAATTTTACAGTAAAAAAGTGAAGGAATGCAATAATCCCTGTAGAAGAGGAACACGGGGGACAAAATTGAAACATAAATCTTCGATCAGAGCTGGGTGGCTGGTGAGCGACTCAGCTGTGTTTGGAGATTTATGTTTGTCTCTTAATTGTCCCCCTTTTCGCCCTTCTCCAGGTAATATTATCATTATTCTTCCCAAGCTCGCTTGCACCTTTGCATTAATTGCATTATTCTAATAAACTTCCCTCGTTCAAAAGGGAAAAAATTAAAGAAACCTGTGCGGCCGAGAGGTCGCGTCCGGCGAGTCAAGGAAGCGCCGACCGATTCGGGTTCTTTTGCGGGATCGTCTAATATAACCTAAATCGTCTGGCCGTCCCTCGACGCGGCGTACGCAATATTTCGGCAGCATTTATCCCTACGCGTGCATCAACAGCGAAGTTGCGGCGTAGATATTTTTGTTTTATTTTTTTAACGAAGTAAGTTTCTTTTTATTTGTTGACTGGAAACTTTCCTGGCCTGCTTACACCTCTGTAGCAAATTGAAGCGTGATATGTTGAAAAACCGATTTTTGCAGGCCGTCTAAAGTGGCTTAAGATAGTTTTCATGCCGTATATAACTAACAAAAATATTGCACTCCCGTGACCCTGTGCCACAAAGGGCAGGAATAAGAGCCGGCATACCGGTTAAGACCAGCCAAACGCAAAAATCCCATGTTAAGTCGGAAGTAGAGATGGCAGTCGGCGGGAACGCCTCCAAGAGATGTCCAGATCCGCCCACCTGCGTCCAAGGGTAGCGAAGTTCGTCCAACAGCGTCTTTCGGTTCTGGTCTTCGTCGGGGGTGTGTCCCTCGAAACCGAATGACTCGCCGGCTACACCTCTGCCGGCGTCATGTCGCCTCCAGAAGCTTCCTGCCATCTTGACCTCTGCATTTTATTTGGTTTTAGAATCCCTCAAAGGTACATGAAAAGTAAATTACATGAGAGGGGACAAGAAGACAAATTTGAACAACAGGTATATTCGAAAATATAGCTGATTAATTAGAAACATGGTGTATAGAAATATCTGTGAACAAAAAACGCCAGAAAATAAAGAAAACCAAACAAGAAGGAACAATAGGTGGTGGTAACTAGGCATGGTAACTATGACCAGTTTGGAGGTGTGTCTTGCGAAATATTTCTAAATTTATCGAGAATAGTTTCATTTGCAATTAATTGAGGAACAAAATTACAGTTATTAATGGCAAGAGTCAGTGGAGAGTTCCTGAATTTCCTAGTCCTTGAGAATAATGCCTTAATTTTTAGGTTGTGGTCAAAGTGCATGGAAATGTGTGATGGTGGTTGTAAGCAAAGGTCACGAAAAGAAAAGGAGGAAAATAATAGTTTGCGGAAGATGACAAGAAGGAAAAAGTTAGTTCTTTCAGACAATGGACACAACGCGAGAGTAGATTTTAGTACAGATATGCAGGATTTTTCGAGTTGTCATGGGATATGAAACGGCTGCCTAAAGCTGAGCTGGTTGGTTTGACATAAAATTGAAAGAATAAAACACGGAGGACAAGCACAGGACAACCACTTTCTTTCATTCTGAACGTTTCCAACTAAACGTGGAGGAAGAAAAGAAGGAGGGAAAAGACACACACTGCTGGACTATCAACCATTTACTAAAAATCATCCTCTGTATCGACAGGAATGAATTAAAACGTTGCGTTCTCAGGGGTAACTTCTTCGGTGGGATTCCTAATTACTCTATTTTCCAACGAAAAGTTGTATCTGCAGGGAGTGCCCCATGTAAGCAACGAAGTCAGGAGCATATGAACGCTATCCATCAGAGATCACACCGAAAAAGTTACCCCTGGGAACGCAACGTTTTAATTCATTTGTGTCGACGAACAAGAAGAGTTTCAGTAAATGATTGATAGTCCAGCAGTGTGTGTCTCTTTTTGAAGCGCAGCTCTTAGGCGCCCATTTCCGGGTTTCGCGGCGTCGCCGTTGGCGCAACCGCTTTAAATTTAGCGCAACAAATTGACGTCACGTGACCTCCGCATCAATTAAATTCCCTGCTAAAATTTGCGGGGAAATTTACGTCACATGAGTTGGGGTCACGTCACCTATGAACAAATTTAGTTTCTCCGCTAGATCTAACGGGCAAATTGACGGTGCGTGACATCAACAGCATTTTAATTCCACGCCAAAATAAGCGGCAAAATTGACTGCAGTTGACCTCAACACCAGTTCAGTTTTCCCGCTAAATTCAGCGGGGAAAATGACGTAACATGACTTGGTGTCACGTCACGTGTGAACAAATTCAGTTTCTCCGCTAGATTTAGCGAAAAATATACGTCACATGACCCCAACAACAATTCAGTTCCCTTATAAACTTAGCGGGAAAATTGACGTCACGTGACCTCAACACCAACTCAGGTTCCTCGCTAAATTTAGCAAGGAAAATGACGTCACATGACTTGGTGTCACGTCACCTATGAACAATGTATGTATCATCTGTTACTACAAAAAACGTAAATATTGCCGCCTGATTACTTTTGTATGCCACTCTATATTGAAATGATGAACAGAACAGCGCACAAAAAGACAAGGACAGAGAAAAGGAACATGCAGGACACACAAGCGCTGACTCGCAACTGAATTTATACAAAAAGGAAGAAGAAGAGGAGGACGTTCTGAAAGACACGCAGGGCACGCAGTGCGTGTCACGCGCGACACAACACCATTTATCTACAAAGTCTGTGCCCCATAGTCCGATCTAAAAACAAGGTTTCGGTTTGAAGTAGTGACACTGATGGGTGGCTAACACAGCAGTCCCCCAGGCTGTTGATGCAATGTGCTTCCAAGATTTCGCGAGTCGTCTTGTCTCGATAATGTCCAATTATTGTTGTGCCTTTGAGGATCGGAGTACACGAGCAGGAATTGCAATGAACGGGAAGGTGACCGCCCACCGTAGATTTTAGTGAACGATCATGCTCGAGAAGGCGATCGTTTAGGCACCGTCCAGTTTGGCCCACATAGCTTTTACCACACGTTAGTGGGATTTTGTACACCACGCCAATTGAACATGGCACATAAGGGTGGCTGTGGCGTTTCAGGCACTTGTTTTTGTTGAGGTTATCCGCTATCGAGCGAACCTTTGAACAGATTTGCGCCATTCTTTTAGGAGCTGAGAACACCACAGGCACATCGTACCTTTGGGCTGCTTTTTTAAATTATGAGAGGTTTTGTGCATGTATGGTAAAATAACCTTTCGTTTATGTTGATCTCTAGGCTTCCTTCGCTTAATCCCTTTAGTCTTACGCACCAAGGCCGCCACCACCTCGTTTAAAACCTGTGATGGAAAGCCTGACTTTTTGAGTCTCTCAACTTGAGCGTTAAAACTTTCGCAAACAGTGTGAAAGCAGGACTTCGTAAGTGCAGCCCCAAGTATGGTAATCGCAATACCCCTTTTAACAACTTTCGAATGTGCTGATGTGTAATGAAGGATGCCTTTTTTTGACCTAGGTGAGAAACTCCAGCAGATATGGTTTGTATGAAGAGATAACGAAAGGTCCAGGAACTGTAACTTTCCGTCCGAAGGTTTTTCAACAGTGAATTTAAGTCCAAAGCCACACCTGGAAAATACGCTCATAACCTTTTCAACGTAATCACCTTCAACAGATTTGGGATACACTAGCAAAAAATCGTCAACATATCGGAACACCTTTGCCACTTGTGATCTACTAAGGGCACCTTCAATAGCTCGATCAACACTTGCTAGAAAAATGTCACTAAGAACGGGGGCCACACATGATCCTATACACACACCTGACCGCTGTGTAAAGGTATCATTTTTCCACCCAACTATCATAGAGTTCAGATAGAATTGCAGAAGTTCTAGAAAGCCTTCTAAAGACACACCACTAGAGTTTCTGAAGGAGAGCTCACCTTGCTCTTCAATGCAGGACTTGACTGAGGCAAGTAATGCTTGGTGTGGAAGGGAATAAAAAGGTCTTGTACGTCAACGCTGAACACAGAGTGGTTGTTGTAGCTATTGTTCTTGAAAGCTTCCACTACTGCCTCAGAATTACTGACTAAAAAGGGATCCTTGATTTGCAACCCTGATAGGTGTTTTTGAAGAAAGCTAGCCATCTGGCGCTGCCACGTGCCTCTCTCAGTTATGATGGCACGGAATGGCCAGGCATCCTTATGGGTTTTCACACTAAAGAACACCTCAAGGTTAAGCCCTGTTGCTTTCTTGATGTTTCCGGACAATCGTGTCAAGGAATGGCGTTCACAGAGCTGTAATGCCTGCGCCTTAATCTTTTTTGGGGACATTTGCACCCGCTTGAAGTTCTTACTCATGGCGGTACAGGCTTTTTCATTGTAGTGTTCTTCGGGCATCAATACAAAGGATCCTTCCTTATCCGCCTCGAGAACTCGAAGGTGATTATCGGTCAAAAAAGAAATCAGAGGACGGGTATCATAGGTATGTCTAGGCCGAGTATAGGTGCCACCAAGAGCTTCAACACATTCATGTAAACAACGCGGTCGAACATCTTCATTGACCTTGTATGCAATTTTTCTAGTTAGCGCCAGAAGCAGAAGCCTGAGACGAGGCATCCCTCCGCTGACAAATGCTTGCTGAAATGAATCGCTCTCGAACTAGCACCTGACACCCATGCGAATTATTCGTTAACCCTGATTGGCTGCTGCCGCTTCAAACGGCTCGAGTTGCTCGTCCGTTTCGAGACGGACCCGACCTCAGCAATTCGTGTCGATCTAGGGAAAGCTAGGGAACAACCCGCCAGCAACCACAACATTGCTGCAAAAGTTGCCCCGTCTGAAGCGGACCTTACCGAACTCCACTCGAAGCCGACGCGAGGAGGAGGAAGCCGAGACAAACCGGGGACTGGGCGCTTAATTATGGCGTCTCGCGCCAAGGACGAGTCCCCGCACCCTCTCTCCTCTCGCGTTGGGTTCCGTGGGGAAAATGCGAGAGGGTCGTTTTGCTGACTTTTTTTTTAAAGAAAGCCGGTTTCTTTGTCCGTCAACGAGCAACAGCCGGCCAGGAACGAACGCTCAGTCTCGGCTTCTCGTTCCATGTGTGCGACCTGTATCTTCCAAAGCAGCTGGGTGTGCAGATGAAAAGAAAATATTTTTCAGTGACCTGTTACTTACGCCTCTTTGTCCACTTATTATCAACAATTTATAACGAATTCAAAAAGCTAGGTCTCACAATATTAACCCTCATGAAACCATGCTGATTCTTACATATTAAATTATTTTGGCGGAGAATTCATATGAGAGGAGATGACGTGTTCTAGCATTTTGCAGAGTACACAAGTAGGAAAGGTGTACCAGCTCACACAGTTTGTCAACAAACGCCCAGGAGGGCGGAGCCTAACCCGATCCGACCAATCACAGCGCAGGAGGGCGGAGCCTAACCCGATCCGACCAATCACAGCGCAGTAGGGCGGGGCCCTTTCCCTCTCTCCCATCCCAGTGACCAATGACAGGCCGTGGGCATCGATGGCCCCGCTCACAGGGCATTGACCAATCGTGCCAGTGACCAATAGCCAGTGACCAATCAGAGCTCAGCGAGGTCGCCCTCGTGTCACGTGCTCGGTATAGGTGTGAGGTCACGTGTCAGGCGCGTGCCAGAAGCGTACCATGACCTCAGACCTCAAACCGCAAACCACAAGCCAGGTGTTGTGGTCATCACCTGATAACAACCACGTGATGTCACCCATCACCTTACGTGTAATGGGTTCGAGCTGGGTACGACAGATGGCGCTCACGTGAAGTCGCACAGGGTTTGTGCTGCATCCGAGGAGGGCGCTGCGCTGCGGTCACATGACGCAGCACAGCGCCACGTGTCACGTGACCGTCACGTGACATTATTTGAATCGCTGGGCGGTAAATGCCCATTTCATTCGATTAAAAAGGCTCTGCGGGCGACGGGGACTCGACCTCTCCACCTTGGGTACAGCAGCCCGACGCTCTATCCCCTGAGCTGCGAGTACAATGCTTCCCGGACCGCTTAACTTGTGTTAGTTGCTCGTGTGTGTGCAACCACGCGATAACAACCACGTGATGTCGCACAGGGTTCGAGCTGCGTCCGACAGAGGGCGCTCATCTGATCTCGCACAGGGTTCGAGCTGCATCCGAGAGAGGGCGCTAACGTGATGTCGCAGAGGCTTCGTGCTGCATCCGAGGGAGGCGGCACGTGATCTGAATTGCGCGTTGCGAACGCTCCAAGCGTTGCGAACGCTCTAACACGTGATCTGAATTGCGCGGAGCCCTTTTTAGCGATTAAAATGCATTTACCGCGCAGCGATTCAAATAATGTACATCTTAAAACCTGAGACTGTGGTTGGAAAAGTTGAAGGTATTTAGGAGAGGCAACAAGAAAAAGAAGAGGCAAGGTCTCAAACTCAGCTAAAATCTTTATTGCGTTCGCGTCTTATATACTCCGCTTCCAATGACGTCACCAACGTTGACTCCCAACCGTCACAGTTCAAACCACCAGACCCGAAACCGAGGACAAAGCAACAAGCGGACAACTTTATACAATGGCTTATACCTGACCTTAATCTTCGCTAACATCAATGTACCAGTTACAAAAGGACCGAAGGTTTACGGCACCCTCCACAAAATTTGATAAGAACTACATCACAAAAAGCAAACTACCGTTCAGAACCTCTTTATACAAACAAAAGACAAAGAAAACCAGGAAGTCCAAAACGATAACGACGCCTCGAAAGGATCGCTCAAACCAGGATACTAAGGTTCATTGCTTTGTTCAGCATAGAAGGCCGCTTTTACAACCGCAAAAAACGCTTCGCTTCGTTCCCAACCTGCAAAGACGCCTGGCTGATGCAATTACCCGACGTCTTAATACAAACAGTTTCCTGAACAACACGTTTCATGTCATCTTTCTCTTTACATATTACCTCCGTTTTTGACCAAACAGCCTTACAACCGCGACATTCCTGTAAGTGCCTAGCTAACTCGGAGTTTGAAGCATTGTTCCGGACATTCCTTTTATGTTCAGTGAGCCTATCATTTAAACACCTCGAAGTTTGTCCCACATACTTAAAACCACACTCCAATGGTATTTCATATACCACTGACCCTTCACACGGAACCGATTTATCGCGGTGCTCCTTCTGGCACTTTTTTTGTCCTGATTCAAAGGGTGTAAGATGGCAAAGCTTAAAATCCGCAGTACACACAGTTTCTATACCAAACTTCTTCGCGCTTGCCTTCAAATTGTGCGAGATGTCGTGGAAGTACGGAATTACTGCTCGTCGGCTGTTTAAGACCTGCTTGTTTTGTTTGCCTGTGAGTTGAATAGTAAGCTGTCGTCTTATAAAAGTGTCCTCATAACCTGCATTCTGTAGTCTTGTCCATTGTCTCTTCAAAGCTTGGCTCAAAAAATGAGTGCATGATTTTGACAACGCGTTCCCAATTAGCGACTTTGCGATTCCCGCTTTAACGTTTTTCGAATGACAACTCTGTTTAGGGAGGATCGGTTTCACCGTTTCCTTGCCATATTCCCAACAAAGCCCGTTGCTTATCTGAATCCGTAAGTCCAAAAATTCTAGTACATCATCTTTCGGTGTCTCTACTGTAAACTGCAACTCCGGGGCCGTTGCCTTTACTAACGCTTCAATAGCTTCCGATAAGCCTTCTTTAAATGTGCACACAATGATATCATCGACATACCTTCTGACGAAGCACATCTCTGCGGTTAACTCACTCGTTTTTTGGACAGCGCTGCATCTAAGGAGTTGAGGTAAATCTCCGCTAAAATAGGTGCGACTGACGAACCTATACATACGCCTTCCTTCTGGACATATTTGCAAGCGTTGTACTCAATGACTGTTGATTGCAAATAAGATCTCTATCACTCGCTGAGGAACCCTTCAGATTGACATCCCCGAGCGCGGATGAAACATGATTAGAATTAAATCTAGTCAGGTTTCAGTCCGCGTTCAGGGTGTCAATCTGATGGTTCCTCAGCGAGTGCTAGATTTTTATTTGCAATCAACAGTCATTGAGTACAACGCTTGCAAATTATGTCCAGAAGGAAGGCGTATGTACTAGGTTCGTCAGTCGCACCTATTTTAGCGGAGATTTACCTCAACTCCTTAGATGCAGCGCTGTCCAAAAAAACGAGTGAGTTAACCGCAGAGATCGTGCTTCGTCAGAAGGTATGTCGATGATATCATTGTAGTACACATTTAAAGAAGGCTTATCGGAAGCTATTGAAGCGTTAGTAAAGGCAACGGCCCCGGAGTTGCAGTTTACAGTAGAGACACCGAAAGATGATGTACTATGAATTTTTGGACTTACGGATTCAGATAAGCAACGGGCTTTGTTGGGAATATGGCAAGGAAACGGTGAAACCGATCCTCCCTAAACAGAGTTGTCATTCGAAAAACGTTAAAGCGGGAATCGCAAAGTCGCTAATTGGGAACGCGTTGTCAAAATCATGCACTCATTTTTTGAGCCAAGCTTTGAAGAGACAATGGACAAGACTACAGAATGCAGGTTATGAGGACACTTTTATAAGACGACAGCTTACTATTCAACTCACAGGCAAACAAAACAAGCAGGTCTTAAACAGCCGACGAGCAGTAATTCCGTACTTCCACGACATCTCGCACAATTTGAAGGCAAGCGCGAAGAAGTTTGGTATAGAAACTGTGTGTACTGCGGATTTTAAGCTTTGCCATCTTACACCCTTTGAATCAGGACAAAAAAAGTGCCAGAAGGAGCACCGCGATAAATCGGTTCCGTGTGAAGGGTCAGTGGTATATGAAATACCATTGGAGTGTGGTTTTAAGTATGTGGGACAAACTTCGAGGTGTTTAAATGATAGGCTCACTGAACATAAAAGGAATGTCCGGAACAATGCTTCAAACTCCGAGTTAGCTAGGCACTTACAGGAATGTCGCGGTTGTAAGGCTGTTTGGTCAAAAACGGAGGTAATATGTAAAGAGAAAGATGACATGAAACGTGTTGTTCAGGAAACTGTTTGTATTAAGACGTCGGGTAATTGCATCAGCCAGGCGTCTTTGCAGGTTGGGAACGAAGCGAAGCGTTTTGCGGTTGTAAAAGCGGCCTTCTATGCTGAACAAAGCAATGAACCTTAGTATCCTGGTTTGAGCGATCCTTTCGAGGCGTCGTTATCGTTTTGGACTTCCTGGTTTTCTTTGTCTTTTGTTTGTATAAAGAGGTTCTGAACGGTAGTTTGCTTTTTGTGATGTAGTTCTTATCAAATTTTGTGGAGGGTGCCGTAAACCTTCGGTCCTTTTGTAACTGGTACATTGATGTTAGCGAAGATTAAGGTCAGGTATAAGCCATTGTATAAAGTTGTCCGCTTGTTGCTTTGTCCTCGGTTTCGGGTCTGGTGGTTTGAACTGTGACGGTTGGGAGTCAACGTTGGTGACGTCATTGGAAGCGGAGTATATAAGACGCGAACGCAATAAAGATTTTAGCTGAGTTTGAGACCTTGCCTCTTCTTTTTCTTGTTGCCTCTCCTAAATACCTTCAACTTTTCCAACCACAGTCTCAGGTTTTAAGATGTATACTATTCACCAGCTCGCCTGCACACTGACCGTCTTTTCGTTAATCGTCCCCGAAGCAGGTTTGATCCCCTTTTCTTATGAATCCGCTGTCCAATCGTCGCCATCTACGATCGTCCTGCAAGCTTGTGCGGTGTTGGACAAGTTGAGACTACGTTTGGCGGAACTGGAAGCAGAGGTTGCCACTTTTGGTTTATCGCTACGGAAGAACTACATCGACCCGGCGGAGTTCAAGCATCTGTCACTGAGTGGCATGTCCTGGAGATCGAAGAAAAGGATCCTGAGGGCCTACAGAGAAGGAGCCACCAGGAGGATACAAGAACTACGAGGAGCGTGTGACAGACTGTGGATCCAGCTTTTGGGAGAGGACTACAAGTTACACAGGGACTTCCAACACTGGGAGAACATCAGGAAAGCCCAGTTTCACCGGCTATGGTATGTGAAAAGAACGCATGTATTGAACGCGGTTAAGTTGATGAAATTGCGTCAAGAGATCAGTCCGAGAGTTTGGCGCCAGACCGATAAGGAGGCCGAAACCCAGTTACGGGTGGTCAATCCGTTCAACGTACAATTGTCAGAAAAAACGGAGTGTTTTTTAGCTAAAGGACCAAAGTTTTGCCCTAATATCAAACCATCTAGAGTTGATGTGTTTTCTGCTGTTCAAAAGGTTGCGCGGGTGATAAGTTTTGATGAAAGAACGACTTTTATTGATCAGACTTTAGGAAGACTGGAGAGCATTATGGGCGATGGGTACCCAAAAGAGAAAAGGAATTTTAGAGATGTGGTCACGGTGAAGAAGGAATTGGAGTCAAAATTATTGAAGTTGCTTCAAACGGACAAATCAGGGAGGTTTGGTGTATTACCGTTGCAGAATTTTCAGAAGAAGGCGGACAATGCATTAGGGTTGTTGTTCCACGAATGGGATGGTAACATGGCAAAACTAAGGAAGGGGGTTTGTGCGGTTTTAAAGGAGGAGAACAAGGACGAAGTGGTAAAGAATATAATGAGTCAGTCTAGGATGGGCTTATGTTTAAAGTTTTTTCTAAAAGACCATAAAGTGGAGATGCCCCTTCGAGTGGTAATAAATGAAAACGGAACGTGGCAAAAGGTTGTTTCAAAGTTTTTACAGCAAGGGCTAGAATACGTCAGGCTTGAAAACTCACTCTCACTAAAAAACTCGGAAGAACTAGTAAACATTTTGGACACTAATCATGGGAGGAAATGCGCACTGTTCTCAATGGATATAAAAGATCTTTATTACTCGCTGGAGAAAAAAGATTGATGAGCGCGGTGAGAGATGCGTTAGAATTAAATCTAGTCAGGTTTCAGTCCGGTTCGGGGGTGTCAATTGAAGGGTTCCTCGCGGTGCTAGATTTTTATTTGCAATCAACAGTCATTGAGTACAACGCTTGCAAATATGTCCAGAAGGAAGGCGTATGTATAGGTTCGTCAGTCGCACCTATTTTAGCGGAGATTTACCTCAACTCCTTAGATGCAGCGCTGTCCAAAAAAACGAGTGAGTTAACCGCAGAGATGTGCTTCGTCAGAAGGTATGTCGATGATATCATTGTGTGCACATTTAAAGAAGGCTTATCGGAAGCTATTGAAGCGTTAGTAAAGGCAACGGCCCCGGAGTTGCAGTTTACAGTAGAGACACCGAAAGATGATGTACTAGAATTTTTGGACTTACGGATTCAGATAAGCAACGGGCTTTGTTGGGAATATGGCAAGGAAACGGTGAAACCGATCCTCCCTAAACAGAGTTGTCATTCGAAAAACGTTAAAGCGGGAATCGCAAAGTCGCTAATTGGGAACGCGTTGTCAAAATCATGCACTCATTTTTTGAGCCAAGCTTTGAAGAGACAATGGACAAGACTACAGAATGCAGGTTATGAGGACACTTTTATAAGACGACAGCTTACTATTCAACTCACAGGCAAACAAAACAAGCAGGTCTTAAACAGCCGACGAGCAGTAATTCCGTACTTCCACGACATCTCGCACAATTTGAAGGCAAGCGCGAAGAAGTTTGGTATAGAAACTGTGTGTACTGCGGATTTTAAGCTTTGCCATCTTACACCCTTTGAATCAGGACAAAAAAAGTGCCAGAAGGAGCACCGCGATAAATCGGTTCCGTGTGAAGGGTCAGTGGTATATGAAATACCATTGGAGTGTGGCTTTAAGTATGTGGGACAAACTTCGAGGTGTTTAAATGATAGGCTCACTGAACATAAAAGGAATGTCCGGAACAATGCTTCAAACTCCGAGTTAGCTAGGCACTTACAGGAATGTCGCGGTTGTAAGGCTGTTTGGTCAAAAACGGAGGTAATATGTAAAGAGAAAGATGACATGAAACGTGTTGTTCAGGAAACTGTTTGTATTAAGACGTCGGGTAATTGCATCAGCCAGGCGTCTTTGCAGGTTGGGAACGAAGCGAAGCGTTTTGCGGTTGTAAAAGCGGCCTTCTATGCTGAACAAAGCAATGAACCTTAGTATCCTGGTTTGAGCGATCCTTTCGAGGCGTCGTTATCGTTTTGGACTTCCTGGTTTTCTTTGTCTTTTGTTTGTATAAAGAGGTTCTGAACGGTAGTTTGCTTTTTGTGATGTAGTTCTTATCAAATTTTGTGGAGGGTGCCGTAAACCTTCGGTCCTTTTGTAACTGGTACATTGATGTTAGCGAAGATTAAGGTCAGGTATAAGCCATTGTATAAAGTTGTCCGCTTGTTGCTTTGTCCTCGGTTTCGGGTCTGGTGGTTTGAACTGTGACGGTTGGGAGTCAACGTTGGTGACGTCATTGGAAGCGGAGTATATAAGACGCGAACGCAATAAAGATTTTAGCTGAGTTTGAGACCTTGCCTCTTCTTTTTCTTGTTGCCTCTCCTAAATACCTTCAACTTTTCCAACCACAGTCTCAGGTTTTAAGATGTATACTATTCACCAGCTCGCCTGCACACTGACCGTCTTTTCAAATAATGTCACGTGACCGTCATGTGACCGCAGCGGTGACATGTCGGTCACATGTGACATTATTTGAATCGCTGCGCGGTAAATGCATTTTAATCGCTAAAAAGGGCTCCGCGCAATTCAGATCACGTGTTAGAGCGTTCGCAACGCTTGGATTTTGTAACGGAATTGCTGAGTCATTCACCGGAGGGCGCTACAAGGATGACGGAAGGGTTCAAGATTATTGAGTCATCTGTCAGGCGGGAAAATGCACTGTCACGATGACGACACAGATATGTCGCCGAGTGACGCGAAATGCATTGTCGCGTGTTTTCCCGGTGGGTCATGTGACCAAGGTCACCTGATATTTGAATCGCTGCGCAGTTGACACCTCGGTTCATAGATGGCGCGTGTCTTTTGTTGCTAAGCGTCTTTGTTGTTAGGACATGAGTGACATCTTGCGTCGTGGGTCTGACCTTGCGCCATCTGGTGCTGAAAAGTTGAATTGCGCGTCTTCCTAAGGTGTGCCCATCCGTATTTTCGCGTGCGCGCAATGCGTGTGAGTTGCCGAATCTGTTTGTAGATGGCGCGCATCTGAATCCTTTTGCTGGCGTGAACACGCTCGACACCATACCCCACTGAGCTACGAGCACATTGCTTCCGAGACCGCTCGGACTCGTCTTAGTTGTCCGCGTGGGCAATTCACATCACGTGTTTCTGCTGCCACTTGGCTTTTGTAATACGGTTAAAAAACGGGGATGCGTCATTGCCGCAGGTCATGTGACGGAGGTCGTGTGACGTCGCTGGGCGTTAACGTTGCTCGTCTTCCTATCACGTGATTTCGCGCGCGCGCGCGATTCAAGCGGTGTTCGCGAACTCGTAGCCTCGAGGCGACCCTTTAGCATTTGGGGTCTTCGACCCGATGGATTTCGGCGTCATGTGACGGTCCCAAATAGCAGCAGCAGCTGGGTCCCGCTACATTGGGCTTGAGGTGACTGTAGAATTTTGAACCTCGCGGGCCGTGATTGATGTTGTTACTGCGTAAAGTTTTAAAGCGACCCCGTCAAAATTTGGGGCCAGCTCGTTAAAAAAAAAATACTTTCCAAAGACGCAGTGAAATTTGGGGATAGGCGTCATCTAGTGTTCAGACTGTGAAGTGTGGTCCTCATTCAAATTGGCTGCCATCTGGTGGTAAAAGCTTCGACTCGCTATAAACTTTGGAAATCATGTGACTGTCCAATTAGCATCAGCCGCAAAATTGGGGGTGAGGTGAGGGTTAAACTTTGAAGCTGGCGGACCGTGTTAAATCTTGGTCCAGCGTAAAGTTTTGAAGTGGACCTGCTAAACGGTGGGGCAAAGTCTCGGAAACTCACAGACCGCGCTGGACCCAGTGAATTGTTTTTTTTTTAATAGACACCATCTAGCGTTAGAACTTTGAAGTCGCCAAAAAATTGCTGACATCTGATGGTAAAAGCTTCGATCCCGCTAAATTTGTGGGTCATCTGAAGGTTCCCCTAGCCTGCAGCTGGATACCGCTAAATTTTGGCTGGGGAAAAGTTTGAAGTTCACAGGCCGTGCTATACATCTTGGCCCAGCGTAAAGCATTGAAGTTACCCTGCCTTGCGCTTCCCGCACATGGTAAGCTGTATATACCTAATTTTGAGGGGTGGCGCGCACCTGAATCTCTTAGCTGGCGCGAACCATTATCACGCGACATTTTCTCGATAATTTTAGCGCCAGCTTGGTAGATGGCGTCAACTCTATCGCGATCACGTCATCTCTCGCTAATTTTAGCGTCATCTGCAGCTGCTGAACGGAGCGTGTTGTGGGAAATGGATCGGAGCGTGGTCGCATCCATACGCGCTAAAGACGAGACAGATATGATGTTTCATGTTTTTTTTATTATCATTCGCTCTAAAAACACGCACACTTATAAATACAGATACGACTTTTAAAATCACTCTACGCGACACGTGTAAACCACTGGAAACACTTTACACAAAAATTTATACAACACAAGCAGTATCAAAAGACATCCGAGGCAAAAAAAAAAGTGGTTGAATAACAAAGCAACGCGCGCGATACAAGCCAAAAATATATTTACAAGGTCAGGGTGTGAGACGAGAAGAGAGATAGACTCCGGCTTCCGTACACTGGCGGATTATACAAAAATGTACACAAGAAGTTTTCAACACACACCGCGGTGGGAAACGCGAGCAACTGCGTCACAGTCCAAAATATTTACATGGCGTGTGGTGAGGAGGCATATCGCTCGCTTCCTAAAACGCTCTTGTGTCCAAACGGGAAACGTCGTAATCCCGTCGCTGCAAATGTATCGCTTGTTGTCGAACGGATTCAGAGCAATCTTTTCAACCCGTTCCCAGTCAACTTGTTAAAAAAAGGCCTCTCGTGGCGGGAGGCTTTGACCCTCGTAACTCTCAAAGCTTGTAATGAAATTATAACAAAACACTCCTTTGCGGGCAAGGAGGTCGACATGCTCGGGAAAGGACTGCCGAAGGCAACAAAAATGCTCTGTGCCCTTAGAGTGGAGATTTTGCACGAGCGTCTCCAGGCTTGCGTTAAGAAATGCGAGGCTGTCAATAAAGCTACGGTTGCCTATCTCTAACAATTTAAAATTCTGGCACGAGCTTCCGCGAGTACGTTAATATCCTTGGACTCGAACAAATTAAGCTTGCCTAGAAAGAAACTGAGGTCGTATACGAATGGTTATGCGCTATGAGTGGAACGGTATGTTTGTTGATTCGACGGTTTAGGTTGGAGCAAAGCGCCCGCCTATACTCTCCCGTCATGTGGTCGCGAGTTTTCATTTTTCTTGCTAAAGCTTTCGTTGCAAATGCCACAGCGGGAAGAGTCCGCGTGGGAAGCCTCGTTTTCTCGAGTCATTTTTGAAGAGGCACTTCATTCGACCTGATCAATCGGGGTATTTCCTTCGCTAGAAAGTTGAGAATCAAAATGAATCTTTCTACGCAGTCGGGTCCGCGATATAGGTATTCCTCCTCAACAATGGACGAATCGTTCGAGCGGATGACGAGAAGACAGAAAGAGCTGGGGACGTGATTCTCGCAAAAACATTGCCCGTCGACTGAGTTGGTTCCAGAATCGCTTCAAAGTCGTAAACGCAATAAAAGGGGAACTCTTCCATGACATGCGTACTCCGAAAGTGTATACAGTTCGTCACCCTTGTTTGGGAAGACGGTTTTGCCCGGCTTCTTGTCCCTGCACATTGAGAAATGGTCAGATGAGGGTTTCTATGCCTCTGAAACCCGGTTAGACACCTCTTACAACGAAAGCGTAGGCTTTTGGCATTTGAAAAAAGCCTCGCAAAGTTTGTAATGCCCACAAAATGGTTCTCAACAAGGAGAAGATCGACATGCTGGTCCAACTAGCGTCATCAACTACCTTCAGGGAGTAGACAAAGTTTTTCTCGCTCTCATAACCAAACACGTTCACTGAGACACAATTTTTACGCTCAAAAGCCTCAACGTCTTGGGGGGAAGGTTACAGGGTACGTTTTCGGAAACAGATAATTGCATGCATATGTTCACGATACGAGGATGCTCTTCCTCTGTAAGCCCCATTTGCAGGATGCAAAACGGCGAGCACCGCAAACACAAAGCACATGTCCCGTTCAGATTCGGGAAGACGCTCACTGACGAGGCCTTGCTTTGAGACAAGTTGCTTCGGCAGAGAAAAAAGGTCCGCAACCAACGGTCGGAGGAAGGAATCGTCCCAAACTAAGAGTACAAACTTTGATCCCGACAAGAAAGAATCCCGAGCCTTGTTCCTGATAATGCTCCAACCGAGCAGCTATTTCAGTGCAAACTCGCTGAATGAGAGAGGCACATTGCGAACCAAGGCTAAATGAACTTGAAGCGAGTCTGCACTGGAATAATGCTGTCGGTCGTCGGGAGAGCACAGGTGACAGGTAACCATGATGGGGATGAGATGGCTAGACGATATTCGTAGATATCCGACGATTAGGTGACGAGGGCGCTAGATGATGCGGGTCGTCTATAGGTATCGGTGACCTTTTCAGAGATAGCGAAAAAAAATCCTATTAGCGAGGAGAACGCTAGGCTTTTAGACTGCTCACCTTGCTGTGCAAGAAGGGTGTGGTGGAGGACCGAGGTGATTTTTCTCCCTCTCGAGGACCAAATGCTGAAACAAAATGTCTTATTAGCAAGGAAAACGCGAGGCTTTTAGTCTGCTCACCTTGCACCGCGAAGATCAGGAGAAAAACAATGCGTGACTCGGGTAGTTCGTGTGCGAAAAGCTGGAGTACGCCCAGGGAGTCATAGGCCGTGCAATCACAGTAAACGATGAAATCGCAAT
>JAZHYW010015248.1:0-22135 GCA_037355805.1 Ixodes ricinus
AGCAAAGGTGCATGTTGCCAAAGGAACGCGGAAAATATATTCTCAATTTAGCGGTTCAAACCGGTTCGAACCGTTATTTTTCGCTCCCCAGAACTGAACCGGAGCTGAACCGAAATCCGTGACCCGAACCGGAACCGAACCGATAAAAATTTCGGTTCGACACTCTGCCCCCGACCCTTGAGTTGCGAGCCAGACACGCTACAGACTATACTCCGTCCACCCTCAAGCTGAGACTGCAGTCAAGGCCACAAGCACGAGAGCTCGAGGTCGATGATTTGAAGCGTTCTTTCACAGCACGAGCGCCCCCTCTAGAAATGCATGTCTCAATGCCAGGAGCGTGGGCTAGCTCGCTCTCTTAGCTCTGACTGCAGTATCATGCTTAATGGTAAACGGAGTACAGGCCACGCAAGGCACGCTTGCACGGCGTGGGTACGAGCGGGAGTTTATATGTGTCTATGCGTGCCCGTAAAGCCGAAGTGAGGCGACAGTTGCGCAAGCACGATACGGAGACGCGATAGAGTCTATGAATCTCGCAGCTCACATACGTTTCCGAGCATGAGAAGCGTATAAGGGAGCGATGCGAACAGTGCCCGATAATGCCATCGCGTTCCACTCTTAAGGCGAAGATTAAGCGTGCTCCGAGTTTTATTTGTGAATGTGACTGCAGGAAGATTAAAAATTTACTAAATGAACTGTATATGAATCTATATTTTTATTTGCCATTTCGACCTCTCCAAGGCAACATCTGATAACTTTGAGCACCAGGTCACTTCACACAAACCTTTAAATCAATTTATAACCTATTTGAAATGATTTGAAATATACAACCTCCTTAATGTTTACGTGTTGGGTGATTTCAGTACGAGGTATGACTGGAAAACTAAGCGGCTTCAACATTTTCTCCCGTAAAATACTTCACTGAGCGTGCAAATCCAATGAGTATCTAATAAACAGTAGTATTAAATTATAACACAAATTAAAACCTTGTCGCCAGCTAAAAATACAGCTGTACGAAAACCGGCCGCGATATTTTTATGCCTATGCTTGTCAGAAGGGCAATTCGTCCATGGACTCTAAAGTTCACGGGTGCCGTGTAATGCCTTGAAGGCGTATTCTCGTGTCAAAATGGCCGTCCTATTAGAAATAAAGGGTCCAAGGATGTCCTGCCACCAATATAAAGGGAGTTAATAAAAATAGTATAAATTGTTTTACGTCCTGGCCAAGCCAGCACCTATAATTCTAGTAAGCGCCTCGACCTCACCAACGTTTTACCTCTGTGTGTCGCCAGAACTTTAGTTTTAGTAAAACAAAATATATATATGCATATATATATATATATATATATATATTATATTGTATATTTTATTCCTGTTGGTCGAACTATATCTAATCTACAGCCTTGTAGACGATATACTAATATTTTGGTAGCAAAATTCTCTCTCAGATAGTGTACATAAACCTTAAGGCATGATGCTTCCAAAATGCGTCACTTCAAAATTACGATCAATAAACTAGAACTCAAGTTATTCGATAAAAAACGTTATTTACAAGACTGCAATAAAAATGTTGAAACGTTTAGAAATAATGCTTCAAGAGAAGTAATTGTGATTCTATGATAAAATATTATCAACGTTATGGTATTAAGACAACAGACTTAAAGCTTAATGTTAAAAACAAAACGAAAGTACTATAAACATATCCTTGAACTTTCTGTGCAAAAATGATTTCTTAGCCAGCTGAGATCCGTTTTTGTATGTAAAATTACAGCGAGAATCATGGCAAGCCGTCCAAAGCTAGAAGCTATTGCTGTATTAATATAGTACACCATCACTCAAAATCTCCTACAAAACCCAAACATTTTTACATCTTCACTAATTGAAACTATTGTTCTAAGATATTAAATGTTTCCATAAAAACGTTCAACGTTTTAGCGTGTTGAACTCCTACTGGCTGACGTTTACATGTGAACTAAGTTAGTATAATTTAAGCTGTCTTTAATTGGACACTTTCCCCGGAAAATTCACTCGGTAGTCACACGCGGTAAGTTTTGTTCTTCAGTACGTGCATAATTAAAATATGTTTGGAGTTCCGCGCCTTTTTCATCCTGGCCCTGGTCTCACACCCTCGCTGGCTACCTCGGCTTCCCCGCCGGCACTACCCAGGTAGCACGTTGGAGATATGCCCAACATGGGCAAAGGTCTGGCAAACATACGGGTCCAACTTTTACCCAGTTAGGTTTTGTTCGTTGGCGTTCATCAGTGCCAAAGTACGTTGCCTAACTATAGACCTAGTTGGGCGATACTAGGGCACGCAAAAGTTCGGCTTTTCTCTGGTTTCAAACAGGAGTGCCGACGTAAGTGCCATACCTGAGCCATAACTTCCGAAGCCACGCCTAATTTGGTTATTTTGGATATGCCAAAGTGTGACTTTTTTCCATTCCACCACAGAAGTGCCGAAGTAAGGCCATACTGGAGCCATAACTGCCAAAGCAACGCCTAATTTGGGTATTTCGGAAATGCCAAAGTTTGGCTTTTCTCTTGTCCGCCACACGAGTGCCGAAGTGCCATACTGGAGCCATAACTGCCAAAGGAAAGCCTAATTTGGGTATTTCAGATATACCAAAGTTGGCTTTTCTCTAGTTCGCCAGAGTTGTGCCAAAGTAAGTGCCAGATTCGAGCCATAACTGCCGAAGTAAATTCTAATTTGGGGATTCGGGGCATGGCAAAGTTTGGCTCTTCTCTGGCTACCCACTGGAGTGCCAAAGAAGTGCCAAAAGTTCCAAAGAAAGCACTGAGGCCTGCGCTAGTTTGGCGTATCTTTGGTGTGCCACATAAGTGCTCTTTCACGCGCTACAATAGATATTCAAATTAAAAAAAAACATTAGAAACGTGATAGTTAGTTCTCTTCGTCCCCGTTCCAAAGCAGCACGCGATACCTGGTAGTGTAGTGCCACTACCGGCTGAAGGTCGGTCCAATATCACTCAAAAGTCTAGTTTTGCACCACCGTTTGATATCCGGCAGGTATTGCCGTACAGTCATATTGCACTGATCTAGTATTCGCGCAATATCTTGCGAATACTCCACGATACGTCTGCTTCGTATTGGCCGGACGTAGTGGAAGTATGTGTTGTATAGGACGTGGCATATCATTTATCGCATATGAATAACATGTACACGGACGTAACAATTTTTTTCGAACAATCCCAGAGGTTTATTAAATTACTAGCATTATACAGAGCATATCTTCGAGATATTTACTAAGGCCATACTTCTCTGTAAAATGAAAAAGAAATTATAAAATATAATTAACTATAATTTCGTACCAAGCAAAACTCAAAAATTAGAACACAAAAAACAAAAACATAGAGATCGAGAGTAAATCAGGACTACTATCAGAGGCATGCTTGCAGTCTACATACTAATAAAAACGATATCATGTAATCCTTGATAGATACATAATCCGACTCCGGCAGCCCAAAAACACAGTCGAGAAAGAAGGTTGCGTACATGCAACGGACGTCTCGTCGTCGGCGAAAAGCTGTTTTGTCAAAGCGCATCCAGCAAATACAGCAAAAAAATTCCACCGACTCCGGCGAAAAAAATGGCCATTACAGAAAAATGAGCGTGGACGTATTCCGGCCGTTTACAACTAGAAAGCACGGCCGCGTTTGCGACACACCAAAGCAACAGTACACCGAAGAGCGCATTTCGAAAACCGGACCTACGTGGCCCGCCTATGTCTATAACTTAGCAAACGCCGCAAGCAACAGCCCCAGAGACACCATCAGCGCGGCAGTAAGAGTCACGTGGAAAATTTCCGTCCAAGCGTTTGTGTACTACGCCTCCTACGGAGTGAGGCCATGCGTTTCGCCCCACCCTTCTGATTTACTTAGTGCGGCCGTCGCGCACGCTAACAACCACACGAAAACACAAAAGTAGGTGGGGAGGCTTAGCAAAAGGCGAGGTCGAAGGGGCACGAACAATGGAGTAAAGTTCCCTCTGCATTTTTGACTGAAAGTGAAGACATTCCACGCCTCGTATCCAAGACTTTGAAAGGGAGGGGGGGGAGACTGTGAGGGAAAGGAGTGTCTGGGTTGATGCTGTCGAATGCTTCAAATTAACATGAAAACAAATACGTCCCCTCCAAGACTCCGTTTTAGTTCCCCCGAGTGTGAAGCGGGCGCAATACCACCAGAGCCACTGTCGCTCACACTTTTTGTTATCGCTAGGATTTGAGAGTGCACAATTACAATGTAAGATACGCACAGAGCTACGCTCGCTTTTCCAATGCGCCGCCTAATAATGATATATGCTGAGGAGACGTGCGCACATCAGTCTCGCGCAGCGCCTGCTCGATGGTAGCAGTTTCTGCAACGTCGAACCAGTCTCACTGCACGTCCCAATGTTGGCGTGTGGACATACGCGCGAATGCAACAATCCGGTAAGATTTGCGTTTGAAAAGTCTGGTCCAGCCAAGGCAAAACGTTCAGCCCACCTTAGGCCTGGAGAAATCAAGAGACACCCAAAATAAAATCAAAATTTGCGAGAAGAAGAAAACTTGATCTCTATTTAATTAAGTTGCAGACCACCCCCGTACATCCAATACCTCATCAGGCGAACTCCAAGGCAGTAAGCCTAGTTCTGGCACTTGTATGGCGACTTTGGCCCGTAGCTGCCAGATGACAGCCGAACTATCGGGAAGTAAGCCAAACTCTGGCATATGTTAGGCGATTTAAGCATTAAGATCCCAGATAACTACAGAACTATCCAGGCTGTGAAGCCTAAGTTTGGGAATTGTTTGGCGAATTAGGGCCAAAATACCCAGACTCTCGCCAAGGATGGTTTGTCAACCAAACTATAGTTAGGTTCAAGTCTACTTTGGCTTCTTCGGGCTTTTCAAGGTCCTAAACTCCCAGACAAAAGTCAAATTTTGGCCCAGAGCTTTGTGTTACATGGGTATTGGCCAGGTGTCCTGTAGTGTTCAAGGAACGTTATGTAAGGGACTTACCTGTTACTTTAAAATGAGTGTTCGATACAATCCAGAAGAGTGTGAAAAGCTTTATTTTGAAAATGAGAAAGAAAAAGAGTCATAGGAAAGGAAAACGATAAATTATGGTGGAGACAACGCGAAGATTTACCCGTCTTCTCCTGTGACGTGGTTTCTTCTCTTGTCCGTCCCTCCAATGCAATCGGGACGTCGGACACTCAACGAAGCAGTCGGAGACGAATTTCAGGCAACCTATCGCAGCTTTAGCGAAAGTGCAGGATCATTGAGCAGCAAACAGGCTGCTCTATACATCAGAAGGGGTTATATCGACAAATATAATATACTACATGTGAGGAAGCTGAAGACGGCTAAAAAGCAGTGGCAGAGCGCAACAATCTCTCGCAAGGCCCCAAGTGGTAGCAGCTCCTTCAATTCATTTCGTGTTTTTTTCGATTTTTCTAGAATTTACTCTATGTTGCCGACCGCATCATTGCAACGGTATACCGAGTGTTTCAACGATAACATTCAGAAAATACTGCCCATAAGATGGTTGACAAAAAATATTTTCCTGATCAAATTCCCATTCGCGGCGGACATCGAGATTTGCGATAAATATTCCATATTTACTTAAATATTCAAATAACTGTAGTTAGTTAAACAAGAGCTACAAACCCGAGAGAAATGCTATCGCACTCAAATTACTTCTCATGCGGATTATATCGGTTACGGCACTGGTGTGAGCGCCGTCCCGTAGTGTTTCCCGGACAGTCGAACCGTATATCCGGACCGTCGATGGCGGCGCACTCACTGCACACGATTTATATAGTCGCTGACATCAAACGCCCAAAAATGATGAAGGCCGTGACGATGCACTTTTGGCACTGCTTAACTCGCTTTATCCGAGAGTAGCGCCGGCTACGGTCGGACTTAAAGAGAGTCTTAGGGAACAATTTTTGCACACCTGATACCGTACGATCGGTCCTCCGGTACGAACTGCGCATGTGCAAGAACTTCTGCGGTAGACAATGGGGCAGTTCGTACCGGACGGCACATCGTACCGCGTCGGATGTAAAAACAAACGGTTCCCAAAAACTTTTCTTAAGTGAAATGTAGTATGGTGAACCTTTTGAGATAGCGCTGGGATGATATAGGGAATTTTAGCATTGACCTTGACTAGTTCTAGCACTACATTTCTCTTCGCTACAGATGTACAGTGCTCCTCAAATTTAACGCCGCAACTCGGTTACCCGAATATTAATATATTGCCGGCTACTCAGTGCTAAATCAGTCACTGTAGCAGATGGAACCAGCAGCTTAGGCAAAGTTGTGATCGGGAAGTCGACACTTCCCCACACGGTCTGAATGGGGAGCCCAGGAATAGCGCAAAAAGTGCCAGAAACGGTCCAATTATGGCGACGTTAAGTTTGGGGTACACTGTAGATATCCTACAGTCTTCACGACTTTATTTAGAGAGGAAATCTGTATGCCCTTGGGCGATGAGGGCGGAACGTAAACACGCGTGAAGCAACTCACAACTTTTCCGGTAAAAGAGGAAAAAACCAGGAGACGTGACAGAAATAACTTTATCGAAAAACACCCGCTGCATTTCTAAATTCGCAATTTAATGAGGTGCTTGAAAGAAAATACGCAACGACCACCAATGCAGTTTTGCAGAACGCAACCTGGAGCTTCTTCTTATCTACAATCTTGAATTGACTAAACAGAAAGGGTGGGGTGCAATATGCCGCAGGGTGCACTGCAAGCCCGTAAAACCGCGCACTCTTGCGGTTTTTTTCTCATGTATTCTGCTTGCAAATCGAATCTCAGTGTAGAAGCGAAGTCATTTTACGTGTAAGCAAAACACTTCATAAATAACTGTTGTGGACGGCATTAAAAAAAACTACAACACGTGAAGCGTTCTCTCATTGGCCCATGTATTACAGGGTCGACACGATCACTGTATAAAAAGACCAGAAAACTGAAGCTCTTCATCAGTTCGATCCCATCGACTAATTCCGACTTCAAACATGGTAGGACTTGTCGTCTTTCACAATTGCGATATCACCTTTTGACTGCCTCCGATATTTTTTATTATTTGCCCTAATTTAGAAAGAGTTTCATATCAAATCAAGGGTAAAACTAAAAACAAACAGAATTGTTTTTTGCAAACAAACAAATAATGTTTTGCGCCTACTAGTTTAGATATCATATTTGGTTCCAGTAAGCCCCTTAGAAAATACCCCTCTTTAAATTTTCGAGAAAGTCGAGAGTATTATACTTTCTGGTTAATAAAACGTGTTTTTTTTTCATGTCCGTATTTGAGTTTTATAAAACGGTACTATTTATTTCCATTTTCTTTATCCCGTATGAAACATAAATGTGGAAATTTGCCATGTGAGAGATATCAATCGTTCAATTGGTTGACGATATTTTAAAACTTGATCACGCTTGAACATTTTTTGCGATGATAATGCAGGTATGCAGGCGTTTCAATGCAATCTTGCCGTGCCGACCGTACAAACATACACGGGCGACTTATACAAATGTCAAAATTGTATTCCAAATTTTTATTAATAAAATTCCCCGTTCAGACAGGGAATGCGACGACATATACAACAAATATGCGACTTACAGAACCGAAAATATGGTATATGTATAGATTACTTTCTATAACCCAGGTTCACATCCTTTAATTCGCATCAAACGCCTTGCAGTTCCGCACCATCCTCATCATGGCTCTGGCCACCTGCGCCTTCGCCACCTACCTCGGCTATGGCGGCTACGGCGGCTACGGCGGCTGGGTCGGTGCTCCACTTGCCCACTCCAGCGTCTCCCACCACACGCCATACTTTAGCTACGGCTACGGTCACAACGTCGGACATGGCTATGGTCTGGGCTACGGACTCGGCTACGGCTACGGTCTTGGAGGTCTCGGATACGGAGGATACTACAAGAAATGTGAGCATCAGCCTAAAACATCTAATATTTTGTTTTTATTTGTGGCGAAACTTTCAATTCCGAAGTCGCCCTATTAGTTCGTAAAATTCACCACGAATGTAGTACGACCAAGGTGGTTGCTTAAAACGAAATATCAATATTTCTAATGACTGACGGCTATATAGTCAATCATAACTCATGAAACGCAGGCTGCGACATATTATGCTTACACTTCTTGCTTTGGTTCGTTCTTCGGCGTTCTTACTGACTTATGCAGTGATCTTGTTGTCTAAGAAGTCGTAATAAGGTTGTCATGGTCTCTTCCGGAGCTGTCAGTGACAATAGCCAAATGTAATTAGTAATTGTCTCTCTAACCTGTGTCGTTCTTTTTTATTTTCAGGAGATGGATTCGTCTTGAAACGCCCGAAGTTCTCAACTATAAAAAACAGCAATTTTTGAAAAGAAACACCTATGAATACAATTAAATAAACATGAATTATTACTTCACCACCTTGTGCGTTCTGCGTAAATAATATCTCCTTTGCCTTATTTCTAGCCAGGCAGACGAGTCTCGATTTGTTTGTTCAGCGACTAATTATTTACACTAATTCAAGAGTGGGAATATTTTCAGGACCAATAATAATTTAACAATACCGACTCGTAGCGCAGGAGAATGTCGTGAAGACGATTATTTCATATGATGTATATTACATCCTACACTAAGTTTAAAGTAATACTGTAAGTGTAGTTCTTTTGAGCATTTTTGTGCATGTCAAGACCATCTGGATATCACCATTACGTTGAGTGCAGAATTGTATGATACATGAATTTGAAACAGTGAAGTAGCCAGGACTAAACAATAGGATATGCCTAGCTGATTACTTGTCTTTCAGTTACCACCGCTATTCAAGATATATGCTTATTTCTGAGTTCTACAAAAACATCATGAACTAGTAAACTTTGTTCTCCTGGAAATGTGTCCTTGCACAGGTGTGGGCGTGTGTTGTCATGAATAAAGCTTCCTTGGTCGATTGAAAGAAGAAAGTCATATTTCTGGCTAAACCAATATCTCCTACATTAACGTTGATCAATACTTAGTCAGATATTTACCTAAGTACTCTTTTGAAGAATATATATGTTGATTTTCTAATAATCTTTGTGTAACAGATAAATAATGGTTGATATCATGTTCTTGTATAAGGTCATTAACAGTTTGTTTTTCTTCAGCGTTACTTCATTGCGTTCACGTGCGTGTTCCACGAAGTCCTTTTGTGTTCACTCGCATTCTCATCCTTCCAAAAATAATGTCTTCCACCTATCTCTGCTCTTTTACCTATTCAGTTTAATTCAGTCTTTAAACGTTACACGAAAAATATAATCGAATAAAATTACAAGTAGACTTGCTTAAAAAGTACCAATATAAGATTACTAGATTAAACGAGGCGAAATATATTTGACCCTTACTTGAAAGGGAACCGTTACAACTCCCACTAATTTAAATTTTTGAAAACAACACAATTTTCTACCGGTTTCGGAACGGATCATTCGCACAGCCAATTGTCGGATAGAAATCACCGAACTATGAACGACTTTTCTTCCTAATTAATAAATGTTTGTCAGGACGTCATTAGGAAGAAGACGGAATAATATAGTAATGCTGCAAGTAAGTTTAGTATACTTTTAAAAGTAATATCCTATTACTCCTGTGATTACTTTCTAATACACGCATTCAAATGATTACAAAACTACTCCCAAAGTAATGTATTACAAGTAATTTGAGTTCTTGTGTTGAATACCGTAGAAGATCGCGCTGATTACGGGTGTACTTCTTAATTTTCTATTCTTGTCTCTAATGATGTCATTATATTGACGTTGTTATAATCACACTGTTGTGTTAACTGTTGCTCTTTTTTCCATTTTTGTTCTCAGACTTTGTTTTTGTCTTATCATTTTATTCCCCCACTCGCCGCACGACAAAGAAAACTAACAAAATCCTCCTTTATTGCATCCTCGAATTTCAGAAGAATTACGCACTGAAAGAAAAAAAGATAAGCTGCTGATGTCGGGAGTGCACAGCTTTTGGAGTGCATCGATTCGTATCTCTTTAAAAAGAGCCTAATAATCACCATAGCGGAATAATGAGAAAATATCTCTTCATTAGCTTTTTAATCGGAAAATAAATAGATCATTTAAATTAAAATATTCCTGAGCGTCATCAAAAACTCCTGTATTAGTAAATTTATAAAAATTTGAAGCGCGAGGGAAGTGCGATTGAGAGCTAAAGTGACAACTTGTGAAAGTTGCTCAAGGCTGGAGGTGCAAAGGCACAGGTGATAAGAGTTTGGTGGTGTTATCATCCGTTTTTTTGGAACCCCAGCCCTGCGCCCGTTGCACAAGGAGTAACTTTACCACACCACCATACTTCCTACGCAAACAAATCTTTATAAAGTGTACTGATTAAATCGTTTTCTAGCGACGCTCCGCAAGTTTCTGATTGGTACCTTATGTTTGATTTCACTACCTAAAAAGTAAAACAAAAAATACTCATATAATTACCCTAATTTCTTAACAACTAGACTCATACTTTATGGATTATTGACCGCACAACCCACCTGCAGACACCGGACTAGTGTAGCTCTCACGCCTTTTTTAAGCAAATACGCGACGCCTAAAAATTCACATGGGAAAAGTCCAGTTTACTTTATTGCAGCCGACGTTAATAAGACAAATTGTCGCTTCAAGATAAATCTAAATTTCTGGTTCCGGCCTCACGTGACGTCCCGATTCCCCGCTTTCGCGACACATGACGTCAGAATGTCACACTATGGTGTCATCCAACACCTCCTAGAAGAGAAGGCCAGAGCGCCCCGAGTGGTTACGTCACAATGGCGGCGGAAGGAAGCAGTGTTGTACACGTTCCTCAAAAAATGGAACGAAAGCTCGTTCCTCGTTCCTTTTGATTCTTGGAACGCGTTCCCGTTACAAGTTCCATCGGTGTAAAAGGAACTCGTTCCCGTTACAGTCAAAAAATGGAACGCATCGTTACATATACGTTACTTTTGTATTTTGCTGATTACCATATTTAGTTAGATCAAGCAAAGCTCTTTTTTATCTATCCCATCAAATGGGTACATACAAAATTTATATGCCGTGATGGAAGGACACAAGAAGAAGAAAACAAGCGGAATCGAGGTGTTATTTGCTGATATGTTGAAGTTTAAAAATCTGAGCTTTTAACCATATTCATATTTGTGATAAACGATTCAGACAAGCCAAATGTATTGCTACCCCACATGGCACGAGCGTTTTAGAACAATTTCACACGTTTCAATCTAACATAGTCCCTTGTTAAAACTTAACAACAGTTGTTTCTCGATGTTGCTGTCCGCAAGACAAGCAAGTGAAGGAGAGGGTAGGGCTTTTGGAAGGTCAGTCTTGGAAACTACCAGTTCTTCTTCGTGAAGGTTGGATTCGTTGTTCAGTTTGAAGACGAAGGACAAGGGAGAAGGAATCCAGGTTAATTTTTGTGCATCTTTTAAGTGACCAATGTTCAGGATACAAGGGTGCGTTTGATGTCTGGTAGCCTGTGATTTTGTTGTAACTGTAGGTCTCTTTATGGAAGTTGAGAAATGTCTTTAGTCGGCCTTAGATTTCTGTGGGTACGAGGATTCGTGGAAGAGGGGGGGGGGGCAAAGAAAGTAGCTGAGTTTGAAACGTCCCTCTTTCTGTGTCTTTTCTTGCGACTATAAGGTTGGCTTTTTGTACCGCAGTCTCGGGCACTCAAAAAATAATCAATGTCCACTAGCTATCCGGCACCCGACTGTCACCAAGCAAGGACCACACAAAATAAGCCCTAAGATAAGTAGCCAAAGAGTTAACAAGTTAAAAACAATATGTTCGTTAAGATATAGTTTTTATACTGTTAAAATTTTCCTGTTACAAATAAAATAAAAAGTATCCCACTGAACGAAAAAAGGAACGCCGTTACTCTTTCCGTTCCAGTAAAAATGTAACGCGTTCCCGTTCCAGTTCCAGCAATGTAAAATGGAACGGCGGCGTTACTTCGTTCCTCCTAAAAGGAACGCGTTCCAGGAACGCCGTTCCTTGGAACGTCGTTCCGTACAACACTGGAAGGAAGTCCATAGCGCAACTACATGAGAAAAATTTGGTGGCATCGGCCGCATCGACGTGAAAAAAAAAAACGTTTCTTCTCGAGCGGCGCGGGGTGTTCGGGAGCGTTTATCTTGCATTAATATATGTTTTAAAAGCGCAGTATTGTACAATTTATCATATATATAATATAAACATAATATACAATGCGCCATCAAGGTTGAAAGTAAAAAATATTTATTTATGATTATCCCCGTAACCACGGGACTACGTGCAATCGGTGCAATCCCGCAGATCCCCACACTTTCCGAATGAACCGGTCCGCTGCGACGTTTTCTTCCCTCGTATGGGCTCCGATTCTGCTTAATTTACGTTGTGTGTGAGCTGCTGACTGTCTAAAAAGGAACCTTGAGACTTTGAGAAGGGAAGGGAACCGAAAAAGATCCAGTCATCACTGCAGGGAGAGCACGCGAGCAAGAGATGGGTCGACGGCGTTGAGCTGGTTAAGCCTCCCACACTGCTGCCGCTCGCTGCTCTCGTGTGTGTGTGTGTGTGTGTGTGTGTGTGTGTGTGTGTGTGGTTCTTTTGATCCTTCCTGTGGTTTCTTGATCGTCACCGCAGTCTCGGGTAGTTTTTTTGTGTTCGTTTGACACTACGGCATTTAACGTGGATTCGCGGAACAAGTCCTGCTACGGTTTGAGTGACATGTGGGGCAACCAGCCAACGATGATACTGGTCGATTATCGATAGACCTCTCTTTCGACAGAAAGATACCTAAAGTTCGTGTTCAAACGTTTTCGTCACGGATACTGTGGGACGTATGGATACGATCGACAGCTGAGTGACAACTTATTTACGGGCTTTCTTGGTCATGTGGGACGCGAGTTAAGTGCTGCAGTCGGGTTGTTTTTTCGTTTTTGTTTTTCGTGACAGAATGGCATCTTGTTCGTCGTTATCCGTGTGCGGTTGCGTCGACATTTGTAAATATGCGTGGTAATATTCTAGTTTTCACTGGAAGGTGAATAACAAGTTTGTGTGATTATACAAAGTGCGTTGTTTGTGCTTATGTGTTTATTTATACGAATGTTATTTTATTGCCTTTACCGCTTTTATACTAGAATCTTAACTGTATTTAAGGTAAGAGTATTATTATATACAATATCAGATATTTTGTTCTAAGGCAGCTCGAGCCCATAGGGAGAAGTAAATTAGTTGACTGTAAATAGTAAGTTTAGTACCCCTGCCACACGGAAAAGTTAATATATTTTCATTAAATGATATGGGACTTAATCAGATCGAGGTCTTGAGTGATTATATGAGCGTCGAAAGCTGATTTGTCGACCCCATAATGTCATTCGATCCAAATTACGTTACTTTTGCCGTGTGGCCGGGGTATGATGCAAGAATTCAGTGACTGCACGCGATAACATCGCTTACATGATCGTAAGTGACACTTGTCTAGCCGTGTCCGCGTTGACTTCGTCTACCTGATTTTTAACTGTGATTTGTTTTGCTGTGTCCAATCACTGCGTGTCTCGCCATTTTCTCGAAATATTTCTGTATAAAATATGCATTCCTACAGCAATTATTGCGTGGCTCAATGTTTTCTCTTATACGCGTATACCCCGTACCATTTCATCCCGATTATTTAGCGGTGTAATATTTTGCCCGTGTAATAAAATATTTTCGATACCCGTTGCTATGTGCAGCTTTAATTTTAGCTAATAAGACACGCGTATGTGACTAAAAGTGCGTTACGACGGTCGATCCACGCGCGTTGCCATCGCTTCGCCGCGCGCCCCCGATGGCCTTCCTTCGCGACGTCACGAGAAGAGCGCTACGGCCTTGTCTTCTAGGAGGTGTTGTGTCATCCCACTTCTCCTACCAGTTGACGTGACATCAGGACACGCCACGTGAAAAAACCATAAGGTCATCGTGTCCAGTTTCGTCACATGCGTCAGGCTGTTATGTGACATCATGGTGTAAGGTAAAGTCACAGAAAAGATATCTTACTACGCAGTTAGAGTATATTTGGGATGACGTCAGTGTCACGTGACACTGTGACGTGATCGAGGCAGCGTGCCATGGACAAAGGATCCCTAACGCTGGCACTATAAGTTCTTCACGTTTAAAACATTCGATAAATCCCTTGTTATCTTTCATAATTTACAGTTTACTTCATCCGTTTCTGGGGACGACAAAGTTTTGAATGCATCGATCTATTAATACTGCAGTGCCATAACTAGCAGTGATGAAGAGACACTGGTTAAGCACATCAGAAAATGCGCCGCAAAACGTTTCAGCAACGTCACGATTGGAATGGTCGGTTCCGTTGTCATCCGTCAAATAATTTGGCTTAAGAAAGCTTAGGTTTATAATGCTTCAAATTATCCGATGAATATTTAAAAAAAGATAGCAGCCAAATCGGTTTGATAGCACATAACAATTTACCGCGAGAGAGTTAAGCTGCTCATGTCGAAGAAATGCCAACGTCGTTGGCCTGACGGGAAAATCCTGAGTGGTCGATATGGTCATGACGTCACAGCCGCATGATCTCGCGTGGTAATTCAAACAACCCACAACGCTCATGTTAAACATGACGTCACGTGTAGAATTAAAGTTATGATATGAGATGTAATGCGAATTATAGTTCGCCGCACGTCTCAAACGATTTTACTTTATAAAGTGATTCGTTTGCCTTAAATAAACAAATTTACAATTTTAGGCGGTGTTTGAACTTACGACCCTTGGGTGGCGAGGTAGACACGCTACAAACTATACTCCGTTCTTTTTTTTTTTTTATTGGGCTATACTTTGTTGGCTCTCAAGCTCAGACGGCAGTCAAGGCCACGAGCACGAGAGCTCGAGGTCGCTGCTAAATTGAAGCCTTCTTGCAGGGAACGAGCGCCCGCGCTAGAAATACTTTTCTGTATGCCAGGAGCGTTTTCTAACTCGCTCTTGTAGCTCTGACTGCAGTATCATGCTTAAGGGTTAGCAACGGAGTAAAGGCCACGCAAGGCACGCTTGCACGGCTTAGGAACGAGCGGGAGTTTATATGTTTCTATGCGTGCCCGTGAAGCCGAAGTGAGGCGTCAGCAGCGCAAGGACGATACGGAGACGCGATAGCGTCTCCGAATTTCGGATCCTACATGCGTCTCCGAGGATGAGAAGCGAGTAAGAGGGCGTGGCGAACAGTGCCCGATAGCGCCATCGCCTTCCACTATTAAAGGCTGTGGGAGCGAGTCTGCCACCACGGCCAGAGGCCGCTGCCGACCGCACAAAACTGGACAGCATCCGATGCGCGCAACAGCGCACGTAGGACAGGGGCAGAAGCCTATAAAAGAAGGCACACGCCCACAGAAGGGGGAGACGAACCGTGGTCACTGAGGCGTGCAGTTTGAAAGCTCCGGTAATGTTTTACGTTGATACTAACAACCCATTCCTGTTACTTTAATAAATGTAGTTTCTCGTTATGGAAACCCCGGCTTCGTGTTGTTCCTCCTGGATGGGCATGCAGCAAGGCAACCCTGCCACATGGCGCCCAACGTGCTTTTGCTGCCCTTCTGTCGGAACGACACGGGGCTGGGTTTCTTCTCTCGGTAAGTTTGTTTTCCAACTGCGGTGTTTCTTTTCGAAGTAGTGCTTGTGTTCGCGACAGCGCGATTGCTCGTTGAAGTGGAGCCTCAAAACATTGCTTAGTCACGCGGGGGCGTGTTTATCGCTTTGGGGGCGTGTTTATTTTTCTCGAGTGGCGTATACCGCCTGCTGCCGCACAGGTTTTCTTGTCTGCTTGGCGTTTTTGTTTTTTCCCACCATGTCTCCCACACTACGGTCCGAGACGAGGGATGGCGAAAAGCCTGGAGCAAGCGCGGATCCCGGAGCACGCTCGGCGGATGCGCAAGCCGAATTGCTGCTGAAGGTGGCAGCCATGTGTGATGCAGTCACACAGCGTCTCGCCGTGCAGCAGTCACCTGAGCCGGAGCTGCGTCCCCAGCTCACGGTGCCGGTGTACACTGGCTACAACGACGCCAAGTCAATCGCCGACTTTCAGGGTGAGCTCGACGTCTACAAAGTCGCCTCAGGCGCCTCGGAATCCCTCGTGATAAGCAGAATACTCCCTCTCGCTCTACAGTCTAGCGCTGCGTGCTGGTTAAGGCTGCAACCTACGTTCACCAGCCTAGCGGAGTTCGAGCGGCAATTCCGAGCAGAGTTCCTGCCATCTGGTTACGAGTTACAAATCTTGAGAGAACTCGAGTCCCGAACGCAACATCCGAACGAAAGCCTGGTTCAGTATGTTCGCGCATTGCAGGAACTCACACGAAGGGCACAACCTAATGCCTTCGAGTCGGAGATTATAGCTCGGGTCCTCAGACAATGTCACCCAAAGTACCACGTGTACCTACACGGCCGCACCTTTGAGACCATTGAAGAGCTAGCCCGGCATGCCCGCAGCACAGAGGAGATCTTCCACGCTCAGAAGAGCTATCTCCCACCGCCTTTGGCCGCAAACTCTCTCGAACCCGCATGTGCTTGGCAGGGCCCCGAGGCAATCCCGGCGCTAAGACCTCCACGGGACTGGCACAGAGTGCCCAATCAAAACAAAACCGGAGGCGCTCCAGTTTTGGTTCAATGCGGGGCCACTGGAGGACGTCCGAAGAGCGCCCTGGTGCCGGCGACTCAAGCAGGTATTCGGACCACCACAACTGTGGACAGCGCAGCCACTTCCAAAGAGAGTGCCCAAATACAAACCCGAGGCAGAACGAAACAAATGGCGGAAGGGCTGGAAGTGAGCGGAGGGATTGTGGAAATCCGGTCAACCCTCGCGCGACTATGGGCCGTGAAAATCCGGAAGGTCACGTGGCATCCCAATCGGGAAACTATTACGGCCGGCGGCAATGAGCCCCACTGCAGAGCCGCCGATGGCCACTATCACAGCCGGGATCACGCACGCAGCGTCACTTGTTCCATCGGTATGTCGAATTCAGCCTAACAGCGAAATGATCGAGCCACGCATGACGATCACTTTGCTCGGTTTTCCTTTTGCCGCGCTTTTGGATACCGGGGCTGCTATCTCGCTTATAGGGGACGCTGCCTATGAACTATGCAAAAATCAAAAAATAACCTTTCGTTCGGCAGACACACGTCTGCAGTTAGCCTCCGGGTCAACAATATCGGCGGACGGAGCCGTAAGGCTTAAAATTTCATTTAATGAGACAAAACGGCGTCAGCGCTTTCTGTATCTCCCGGGACTCGCCGTACCCGTGATCTTGGGTCGAGATTTTATCGCAGGCGTAAGCATGACGCTCGACTTCCCTGGTGGCGGCTATCGTCTGGGAAACCAGACGGACCTGACTCCGTTCACCAGACGAGAGAACTGCATCACTGGCCCAACCCTCCCAGCCCACTTCACAACGCCTGCAGCTCCCCTACCATCCGAAATCTCGGATACCCTGCAGAAGTATCCGGGCACTAACCTCCAAAAGAGACAGCTGGAGGACGTCCTGCGACCGTTCTCTCCGATGTTCACGGAGCGACCAGGAAAGACTGACATCCTGCTGCATCGGATTGAAACCGGTAACGCACCGCCTTGGAGGTGCAATCCACGCCCCATCAGCGTGCACAAAAGAGAACTCCTGGACGTGGCCCTTCAGGAGATGCTGGACACCGGTGCAGTACGTGAGTCAAAAAGCCCTTGGGCGTTTCCTGTCGTTCTCGCTTCGAAAAAAGATGGAACTGCCAGACTCTGCGTAGATTACAGACGGCTTAACGAAGTGTCTGTACGGGACAGTTACCCTTTTCCCAGCATTTCCTCTATAATGTACGCGCTCGGCAACGCGACGGTGTTCACCACGTTGGACTGCAGCCGCGGATTCCTTCAGATCGAGGTGCACCCGTTGGACGTGCAGAAAACCGCTTTCATTTGCCACAGAGGGCTGTACGAGTTCACCCGCTTGCCTTTTGGCTTGTCCAACTCGCCAGCGAGCTTTCAACGTCTGATGGACGTTGTGCTCGGAAACGCAAAGTACGAATTCGCGATGGCATACATGGATGACGTTGTTGTTTTCTCGCGCACATTCGAGGAGCATCTCGAACACCTGACTATCGTGCTGGAGCGGATGCGGAACGCGGGCCTAACAATCAATCCGGGGAAGGTTCAATTGGCCGAGCCCAAAATTAACCTTCTCGGATTTGTTGTCGATAGCGGCACGCTCCGTCCCAACGAAGAAAAACTGCGCGCACTAACTGAGTACCCGTGCCCCCATGACGTGAAAAGTTTACAGCGATATCTCGGAATGATTGCATTCTATAGGGATTTCATTCCTTACTGCTCCGAGATTTCTCAGCCGCTTAATCACCTCCTTCGAAAAGGCGTCAAATGGTGTTGGAGCGAACAGCAACAAAGCGCATTCATAGCCTTATCAAAGGCAGTGACAGAAAACGCGTGTTTGAATCTTCCCGACCTAAACCAACCATTCGTTTTGCAGACAGATGCAAGCGATTGCGGCGTCGGAGCTGTTTTACTGCAGGAACACGACGGTATGCTTCGCCCGGTTGCTTTCGCAAGTCAGACCCTCAATTCCGGACAGCGTAATTACAGTGTTGCAGAAAGAGAATGCTTAGCCATAGTGTATGCATTAAAGCGATTTGACATGTATTTGGATGGCGCAACATTCCAAATTCAATGTGATCATTTAGCGTTGTCATGGCTGAAAAGACTTCAGAACCCCGCTGGTCGCCTCGCTCGTTGGGCACTTACGCTGCAACAATACGATTACACTATTGTGTACAGGCCGGGTGCTACAAACCAAATTGCTGATGCACTTTCCCGCGCCCCCTTCCTGAGGAGCACGTGCAGGAAGTTCCAGGTCTGGTTGCGGTCGTTGATACAGCACAGGGACCACCTGATTCACGGTGGGGAACATTGGTCTCAAGAGAGGAGCTTCTCAAGGCCCAGCACGACGATGGGTTGTGCCAACAAGTGACTGCCTGGCTGGCAGAGTCCAGCCCAGTCAACACCAAGGGTGATGAACAGTTCGACTCTTACTTACTGAGCAGTGACGGACTCCTGTTGCGCTACATCCCTCAGGCTGATGATGATCTGAGCAGTTCTCCGTTTCGAACAGTGATACCTCGGAAGTTACGTAACTCCTTCATCAGATACATGCACAGCTCTGCCTTAGCCGGACACAGCAGTGGGTTCAATTAGAAAAATTGCTCACCATCATAAATATACACCAAATCAACAAATTGCAGAACGATAGAAGGCACGCGAAGCATTTTACAGTTTTCTGAAAAACCGTACAAATTCGATGGGCTTTTTAGTTTCGGTTTGTTATCGGAGCGCATCTCAGCCCCGGCAGCACCGCGCCCCGCGGAGAGATAGTGCATCCAACCTCTGCTGCGCTGTCATCGCGCGACGCAGCAGAGGCTGGTTGCACTATCTGTCCACGGGGCGCGGTGCCACCGGGGCTGAGATGCGCTCCGATAAAAAACCGAAACTAAAAAACCCATCGAAGTTGTACGGTTTTTAGAAAGCTGTAGAATGCTTCGCATGCCTCTATCGTTCTGCAATTTGTTGATTTAGTGTTTATTTAGGATGCTGAGCAATTTTCTAATTTAAACCATGCCCTTGAACCCAATACTAAAAAAGTTAATTACGCAAAAAAATTAACGATATAATTATCTCGGACTTTAATAATTTTCCTAAATAGGCCCCTGGCCCAGGACCAAAACGACACAAGCCTTTTTTTTGGGGCGACGCGTAGTTTTCGCAATATCGAATTTGTCCACCTTTCGTGAAACACCCTGTATATATACACCTTGAAATCACAACATGTACGACAGAAATGCGTCATCATCCAATCAGTGCTTGTCTATCTGCTATCTACTTTACGAAAGATTTTAAAAACGCCACCTCTGAGGAAAACAGGGCTATCGATGCCACCCCCAATAAAAGTGTAGATGGAAAGCCTACTTCCTCTAGCTTCACAACCTGCAACCTAATGCCGTCTTCAGGCTTATGTGGGCAGGACTTCCTTAAAGAAGCCCTCAGGTATGTAGAGGCCATGCCCCTCTTAACTACTTTTTAGTGATAAGAATCAAATGGTAACACCTCTCTCTAGCCCTAGGGTACGGTGTAAGATACACTATTTAGGTGAGGACACGGCGGGGCTGAACGGATATTATAAATTTAACTCAATTCAAACAAATCAGATTTAAATATGGAAGTAAAAATAGAAAGCAACAGAACACGAAAAGACTGCGAGTGTTTGTTGAATTCCTTGTTGAAGAAGATAAGACATTGAGATCATTAAATATTGTATCACACAATATCTCGCAAATATTCCTTCATTTCTCACTCGTTCGCTGTCATTTATAAAATAAAGGATTTATTCACTGTCCGTACAATCACACGTGAATATCCTTATGGCCATTTCAGGTTGCTTGGGGACTGTGATGAACGTGAAAGAAATTAAGTTTAAACGGAAAGAGAATAATTATATTTCGCTAAAAAATCGTTTATGGTATACAGCCTATGCTACGAGTAATTCCAAGCATTCCAGCTATTTCTGCATTCGAACACCTGTGCGTCGCTCCGCCTCAAAAGGGGGACCACGTGTCACGGCCTCAGAATTGAATTGGTTTCAATATATTGTAGCTTCCACTGCGGTTTATTGAAAGGCGAAACGGAGTATTCCCGTATGTTCAAGGGAAACACCGCCAATAATTGGATGCAGCCTAAAGTGTAATGGCGAGTTGAGAAACCTTATCCATACCAACAAGAGGTAAAACGTGCGAAGAATTTCATAAAAGGAAAACGAGTAAAATACAAAAATAAGGCTTATTTTTTTACTTCGATTCTAAATATGATACCGCAGGCGTAAGCTGCCAAGCGCGTGGAGGATTAGTTACGATGTTTTGGAATACTTCAGATGATCGAACATTCGTATTGGCTGAGAATATAAAATAAAACGCAGGTTCCATGTATAAAAGAAGCACGGAGATTGTACCTATCATCAGTTCGACCCCTTTCGGTTAAACCAAGACTCCCAACCATGGTAGGTTCTCCATTTTCACTTATCGAGTCAGAAAATTGTTGATTCAACAAATTTCAAATCCAGAGTTTATACATATGATACTGTGCGTTCTGTATTTTTTTTTACCGTGTATTTATGAAACTGCTTTCACCTGTTGTTTGCGTTGTGTAGTGAAGTTTATTAAACTTACAAAAATATCTGAAGAATTATTAGGAAAAGACACCAAAATCATTCCACTTCAATGAACATTCAAGTGGAGTGCTATAGGCAATATATCCCTTACGAGAAGTGCTTATATTAAGGTATTAAATTAGAGCTATTGATTCACATATGTATATATATATTCATAGTTCAGATTCAGATTCAAATTTTTAATTTTACAAATCATTCATTCATTTACACAACAATTCTTACGAATGTAGTAGATAATATGCTAGCAAAGATATTGATTATTACGTTTAGGAGCGTGGTCATTACTCCGATACAATAAGCATTACGAATACTAGTACCTCTCCAATATGATGCTGTTCATTCTTCAGTTCCGCACCTTCCTCATCCTGGCCCTGGCCACCTGCGCCCTTGCCGGCTACCTCGGCTTTCCCGCCCGCACCAGCTACTCCTATCGCTCCCCCACCTACTCAGGACTGACCCACGCCCCAGTTTTCGGATACGGCTACGGCCATGGCCTTGGCTACGGCTACGGCCATGGCCTCGGCTACGGCTACGGAACCTACGGTCTGGGATACGGAGTCCACCATGGCTACGGACTCGGCGGTCTCCGATACCTCGGATAATGTGTTGATATCGTAAGTGTTAAATGAATATTGTTACACAAGATAACCCACGTAGACTAGGTTCTATGGTTTGGTAGGAGTTTAACTAGAATTGCATGTTTCGCTTCATATAAGGCGCTTACATTTATGATCAATGAACAAGCATGCCTTGAGTGTTTAGATACAGGATATCCAAGAGTCGTATGCGCAGAAATGTTTAATCATCGCTAGCAACGTGATCTAATCGTTAAAGAAAGAGACTGCCTTTGTATTATCCCATCAAACGTCTG
>JAZHYW010015249.1:0-45497 GCA_037355805.1 Ixodes ricinus
CCAGTGTTGTACGGAACGGCGTTCCAAGGAACGGCGTTCCTGGAACGCGTTCCTTTTAGGAGGAACGAAGGAACGCCGCCGTTTCATTTTGCATCGGTGGAACTGGAACTGGAACACGTTACATTTTTACTGGAACGGAAGAGAGTAACGGCGTTCCTTTTTTTTGTCCAGTGGGGTCATTTTTATTTTATTTTTAAAAGCGGAATTCTTAAAAAGTATTAAAACAATATCTTTACGAAAAACAGAACCTCGTTAAGTATTTTTATTTTTTTACTTAGGGTTTATTTTGTGGAATCCTCGATTGGTAACAGTAGGGTGCAGGAGAGCTACTGAGCATTGATTCGTGCCTGAGACTGCGGTACAGAAATCAAAACAGTTAGTCGAAGGAAAAAAACAGAAAAAGGGACGTCTCAAACTCAGCTTATTTCTTTGCTTCCACGAATCCTCATACACCCAGAAATCTCAGGCCGACTGCAGCCATCACTGAACTTCTACAAAGAAACCTACAGTTACACCAAAAGATCAGGTTACAAGACATCAAACGCACCTTTGTACCCCAAACATTGGCCAGATGCACATGCACAAACATAACCTTCATTCCCTCTCCTCTTCTCCCACCTTGAAACTGGACAACGATTCAACCTTCACGAAAAGGGACTGGTGGTTTTCAAGGCTCACCTTCCAAAAGCCCTATCCTCCTCTCCACTTGCTCGTCTTGCGGACAGCAACATCGAGAAGCAAATGTTAAGTTCGAACACGGGAGTTTGTTAGATTGAAACGTGTGAGGTTGTTATAAAACGCTCGTGCAATGTGGGGCAACAGTACATTTGGCTCGTCTGCATAGCCCACCACAAACATGAATTTGGCAAAACGCTGAGATTTTTAAAAGTGAATATATCAACAAATGAAACCTTGCTTTCGCTTGTTTTCTTCTCCTGGTGTTCTTCCATCACGGCATTCCAATTCGTATGTTGCTATTTGATAGGATAGATCAAAAAACTTGGTTTGATCTAAGTAAATATGGTAATTAGCAAAATATAAGTGTAAGTTGAATATGTAACGTATATGTAACGATACGTTCCATTTCTTAAACTGTAACGGGAACGAGTTCCTTTCTTGCAGATGGAACTTGTAACGGGAACGCGTTCCAAAAATCAAGAGGAACGAGGAACGAGCTTCCGTTCCTCTTTTTGAGGAACGTGTACAACACTGATCGAAACGGGCAGAAGCGTGTATTGAATCCAGGATTCCTGGGTTCTGCAGAGTGAGGTTTCGCTCCACGCTTTTCAAACCTCAGTGCGTTAACACCTCGGCAAATTAACTGAAACAGCGACGTTGCAGTTTGAAAAAAATATGTTATATATATATGTATATATATACATACAGGGTGTTCATTTTTAAATGCACCAAATGTTTAAATAAAGGGGGGTAAAAAGTTTTTTGAATGCGGTTTTCACTGCGTGTTTATATGGCTTGGCGGACATTAGATGGGAATATAACCATCACTATTATCAAACTAATTAACCAAAATTTGTTAATTAACTTTTTAATTACTGTATTAGAATATATGTTTATATGACAAATTTTGAGGCAGTCATACGCCAAGACTGTTCCATTTTGTAGGATTCGCGTAATGTGCCTGTGTTCCAAGATATCTGCCCCCGAATTTTTTACTTAATCCGACTTTTTATCCACTCAATTCGGCAAACCCACGAAAGTGGCCACTATAGCCGAACTTTGCTACATTAACCGGATAAAAATGCAAAATTCGTGGATGAATATCGCGGTACCCAAGCTGGTTACGCGAATTCTACAAAATGAAACAGTCTTGGCATATGACTGCCTCAAAGTTCGTAATATAAACATATATCCTAATTACAGTAATTAAAAATTGAATTAACGGATCTTAGTTAATTAGTCTGATAATAGTGATGGTTATATTCCCATCTAATGTCTGCCGAGCCATATGAACACGCAGTGAAAACCGCATTCATAAAACTTTTCTTCCTTTATTTAAAAATTTGGTGCAGTTAAAAAAAAGCACCCTGTATATCAAGCACCCTAAGGATGCATTCTCACTGGCGTTCGAATCGCAAGCGCGAGGCGGAACCGCTCGTTTTCATCATCGACTGCGTGTGTGTTTGTATTGCCTGGTTAAGCAACCATATTCGCACCGCTTTTTGGATGCGGTTGAGTCGTCAGTGTGGTATGCGGCGCTCTGGTCCGGTCCCAATAGCCCTAAGAGCAGCTGAATCTGCTCGCCCCCCCCCCCCCCCCAAAAAAAAAACAAAGAAAGAAAGAAACAACACTACAACAGCAACAAAAGCAACGACTTTAGCTTAGCGGTGACTCCGAAAACATGAAAATCGCGAGGTTCACGCTTCGGTCGTAAACATGCTACTTTTTGGTCAGTTTGACGAACTAAATCGGAAAGGATGCCGCCAACAAAGGTAATTTGAGGTGTCTCCGGACAATACTTACTTCTTTTTCTTCTTTTAAGCAGAACGAGGGTTTTGTAGAAACGAAGGTGGCAAAACTGCAGATTCGCCAGGTGCACAAACCTGTATAAACGAACTCAGTTTGAACGACCAAAGACACAGGGATCCGCTCTGAAGTTTCGACACCGCCTCCCGAATGATTGAGTACTGCCAAAAATAAAGTTGAACAAACCAAAAAACAAAACAAAAAACTACGGGTTTTAGAAATTTTTATAAGCACCGGCCGCTATTTTGTTGCGCGAAAAACTGCCCAGCGCGAGTAAAGGAGTGTCTTGTCTGCTGTTGGGGTTCGCTTCCCTTTCAAGAACAAAGGAAACTTCGGATCCGCCCAAGCTTCAGGGTTCTCGAGGATGCCCTGGAAACCTGAAAACCCGCACCGCGGCTGACCCACCAAAAGCCTACTCGACGAGGGATATATGGGCTCAACGACAGGCCCCAGCTCCTCTTTAACCCCCGGTGAAAGGCGGGAACCCCGTACTGAAGCTCTTCCCACCCAGGAAGAAGCTACGAAGAAGGGCAAAAGATATACAAAAAATTCACCAGAACCGAAGGTGCTCTCTGCAGCTGTAGCGGCCATCCAGCCAAGCCAGGGGTGTCCCCGTCTCCCGCCCACCGAAGAAGCTCCCGGCGTCGCTGTCGAAGCGAAACTTGGCGGAGTCTTTAATATCACTGCCTGGACAGGCGTGACTGATTCGCGGCCCTCTTTGGCCAACCCGGCGCTCCTTCCGAGCGCGTCGAGAGAGGTGGGGCCCGTCGGAGCGGTTAAGGAGCCAGCCGTCATGGTCAGGTTGCTTCATCGGGAGTGTATCGCGCGCGTTCAGACGCACGCACACCCTAACTCACGCCCACACGTGCACGCAGCCGCACGCCCGTGCGCCGGAGTGTGTAGTGTCGTGAGCGCGCGCTCTCTCAAAAGGACGACACAGAGATGGACGGTTGGGGCAATGGGAAAGTGGGTTTCACCGCATGCAGCGGTGCTCGGCGGGTGAAGAGGACGCGCAAGGGTTACCTCTCGTTCGGCCCCCCGTCTTCGTTCGGCCGCACTCGGGGGGCCAGAAACTTTCCTCCCGGAGGGTGGCAGCGCTACGGATGGTTTGAGCTGGGATGAGCAGCGGTTGAAAGCATAAGGATTCGGTGTGTGTGTGTGTGGGTGAGGGGGGGGGGGGGTGCGTGGGCGTGGGCGTGCGTGCGTACGTGCGTGCGTGCGTGCGTGCGTGCGTGCGTGCGTGCGTGCGTGCGTGCGTGCGTGCGTGCGTGCGTGCGGGTGGGTGGGGGCGGGTCATTACCGGGGTTGTGGTGGTGGAACTGGGAAAAGGTTTGGCGATGGGGAAGCGAAATATGCACGATCGCGAACCTGGAAGATGGCCATGTGGACTTGCGTGGCCGCGGGGTAAGCTTGCTGGGAAGTTTGGGATGAAGGTGTTGTTTCTTGAAGGCTCGTGTCACTTATAAAATGGGAATGTGAGCATAAATCTGTCAAATGAAATCACCGGTTTATTGTTTCTCAGAAATAAAAGGGCGTCATGAAGCGCACTGGTGGAGTGGGAAGTGGTCGTTTGGGGCAAACAACCTGAGGGGTTGAATGTGATTCCCCAAAGACACATTCGAAATAAAATTAAAAAATGCAGGCAACCAAATGCTGCCTTCCTCGAATGGTTCCTTTAGGTTCGGGAAGGGAAGGCGAGCAGCCTGGTTAAAGCTTTAAAACGATTGCAACAATCCGTCTTTTTTTCTTTACTTTCAAGTTCTAGCGTAAATTTTGAGGTTACAAGTTGTGCTACTTCCCGCGTCGGGTTCGGCTTCATTGAGCGCGTTAATCGACATCCCCAGAAGATCCCACAAGGCCCCGCGGCGATCGCACAAGGCACTACGCGACAGTCGGGATTATGGGGCTCTCTCCATACACACTCAGGCCGACTCGGAGGATTAGTTTGTTTTGAACGTGACAATACTCCATATTCTATTATCACCTCTAGATCAGAACACACACTCTCGGAAATCGAGCACAAACAGTCAACACCTGGTGCTCTCTTTGTTTTTGTCGTGTTTTCTTTCTTCCTTTGCGTTTTCAAATCAAAATATGTTACCCCAACATGCACCTCTACACTGCCTGTACAAGATGACGCACATCAGATGGTACCGAGAATCTCGGAGACGATCATTGCATCGCGTATCTATATCCTATCGTGAAGACGTTAAGGACGCCAAATATTTCCGGAGCGCCATATATGAAATGTTTTCACCAACAATAAATATTTTCGTGCGTTTGCATTGATCGATAAATGTCCCCGTTATCAAGCACGAGAATTTCTTTGTGTTCTCTGTGATTGAAACCAAATTTCCATATTGCGCCTTACCTTCACCAACCCCCTAAAAAAGAATATATATATATATATATATATATATATATTATATATTATATATATATATATATATATATATATATATATATATATATATATATATATATATATATATATATATATATATATATATATATATATATATATATATATATATATATATATATATAATGCTGTCTTCCGTTTTAGCTATAGATCAAAGTGATGCCGAGCAAATTACTTCGCGACACGCATTGCGTCGAAAACATGCTTCGATCGTTTTATTAAATGCAAAATATTCGACGCGCATAAAACGCTAAAATCCAGGAAGGAAGGGATTGTCAGAACTACGAAAGTGACAAAAAAAGATTTAAAAAAGTGGGCCTTAGCTTACATTAAATTGCTTATAGCCTTACACTAATTTGCGCTCGAAGTGACAAGCGAGGCGGGAAAAATAAGGTCGTAAAAAATGTTTTGTTTCACGTTGATTTCTTTCGGTAACGTTGTCCGTATTTGTCGTCTTTGAACATGCGACAGTATTTTTGTTTTATGTAATTTCATTAGGCGGCGTATCCAAAACATACTTTACGCAACACAGAATATCCAAAATGTTGCGCGACTAGCACTGATCAGGGTTGTTTTTGTTTTTATTTTCCGGCGTCACCCGGTCTTTTCCTTTATTCCCAAAGGCGGCGCTCAGGATACTCATTAATTATGTCAACACGCGGGGATCAAGGCACTGAAAAGTAAAATTTACATAGTTCTAACTTCTATGCAAGAAGAAAAATAACTAAATAAAGAGTACGAAATATGCCGGCGTGAGGTCAGAGCCTCGAAAAATTAAATCGCATTTGATGTCCGCGGATCGCTGTCAATTACTTGCCATAGAGCGTGCGACCTTCCTATTGGTTTCAGCGCGCGGCACCGGATAAAGGTTGTAAACATTGTATGTGCTGTCATTAAAGAAAGAAAAAAAAAGGATGAAGGTGATACCACAGTTCGAAGGACTTAAACGGCTTTATAGAACGTAAAAAAAGAAGGAATATAATACAGTAACACCTTGAAAATATGTTTCCTCGCGTACCTTATAAACTGATACATGCGTCAAATCCTGGGACGCGCGCCTGAATTTTTCCTTTGTGCTGTTGCCCAATCCGCCGCCAACACGACTGAAGCTCGCGCGCACGTTAGCGACGCAGGGTGTTTTACATAGAATCCCCGTGGAATAATTTGGGCAAACTCAAAATCGAAGCATGTCGCTTGTATTTCTGGAAAAAGACACTTGTCCGGTGCGTTATGCTGTCAGGAACTTTCGTGCGCGCCCCTGATAAATGAAGGCAAACGCCCGACGCAATTTTGGTCGAGGTTAATTTATCTTTTAACTTCCTTAAAAAAGCTATTCATCATCGCGCTACTTTCGTCGGATGTTTTTGTTCTATTTAAAACTTTGGCTCCTCTTTTCTTTTTTTGTGGTAAACGCCACGTGAATACGAGCTCGAATTTATAAGGTAAAAAATTCCGCTAACAATTTTTGTCTTTTTCTTTTTGAAATACCGAAGAGAAACTCAGAAACGTATAAAGAATTCAGAAAACAAAAGAGGGGATAGACAAGGAGCAGAAACTAAACTTGTCGCGAGTGTTATCTGCGTAACCTGTCTCATGCGGACCAGTCTTTCTCAAGTTCTCGTAATTGTCCATCGCGCGAGCTTTCAGGAGGATGCGATTTTTGCTTCCCCTGCTGCGTCGCAGCTTTTAGACTTCACGGCTGTTTGGCATCTTTAACCACACTCCCTCAATAAATACGAGACCAGTTGATGTTCAATGCATTCTCACATAACGCATGACTTCGAATCGGCGCTGCTTGAAAAAAAAAAAGAAAAGAAAAAAGACACGTTTACGTAGAAGATTTGCGTTTGAGGCATACAGTGAAGTACGTTAGACCACCGTCGAGACAACGGTGAATAATATTGTTGCAAATAAAACTAAAATATCAGTATGAAAAAAAAAACAATGAAGCGAATTCGTGCCTACAGTGAAAGGCATCAGCATCTTGCGTTAGCTAGGAAAGGGCGACTGCCCCAAGGCAACGCGTCACAGCTGATTTCATATACGCAGGGCGTTGAAGAAGGATCCAAAACCAGATCAATTGACGACAGCCGAAAACGGACTAAAACTTCCCAAAAGTGTTCACAATCAAAAACACACACACAAAAAAGAAAGACAAAGAACACAAAAATGTGGTTTTTTGCAGAACGGCTAGCCTCAGTGTCCCTTTATCTTTCATCTTGAATTCATCAAAAGTAAAAGGCGGGTGCAGTATATTGTACACTGTGTGGGAAGAACGTCAACAAGTGCATTTTTGCGGCGCCTCTTTTTCACTTTTTTTCCTCAAAGAAATATGTCCGCAAAGCGAAGGCCATATGTAAAATCACGTCTGCCTAGGTGAAAGCGAAACATTTTGTAGAAATAGATGAGCTGTCTGACATTCAAATATAACACGAACTCATGAAGTGTTTTCTCATTAGATTCTTGCGTGGATGGTCAGAGACGCTGACTGTATAAAAAGACGGAAACCTAGAGCTCTTCATCAGTTCGGTACCATCGCCTGATTTCAACTTCAAACATGGTAGGACTTCTTGATTTTTTTTAAAAATAAGTTGCCACATTTTGAGTATCAGCATACCTACCGATATATCTAATTAAATGTATCTAATTCAGAGATAGTTTACAACTGTGTCACAACTAAAACTACGAAAACGTAAATTAATTTTGAAAAGAAAATAATGTATTCATTTTTTGGTTCTCCAAGCTCAGAAAACACATTTGACTCTAGAACCCTGTGTAAAATACGCCTCCATAGGTCCGAAAGAGAAACGCTAATATATGCACACGTAATTTACCATAATACAAGCTCTCACAGTGCTTATACAGTCATGTCTGGTAACGTGTACACCTCCGCTACCCTAAGATTTTTTCATAATGAGATTTATTTATGATAATACAAAAAAATGCATGAGTTTACCCAGTTCTCCCGGAAAATCATGTCTAGAGGGGGAGTGTGCATGTTAATAGAACCCATATTGAGGAGACAGTACACTTGTTTTAAGAAGGGCGACATGCGACCAATGTCGTACATTCCCTGGGTTCAAGGTTGACTGTGCTCTCGTTTAATTCGCATCAAACGCCTTGCAGCTTCGCACCATCTTCATCCTGGCTGTGGCGACCTGCGCTTTTGCCGGCTACCTCGGCTACGGCGGCTACGCCGCTGCTCCACTTGCCCATCAGCGTCGCTCACCACACCCTTATTTCAGCTGCGGCTACGGACACAGCGTCGGACATGGCTATGGTCTGGGATACGGACTCAGCCCTGGTCACGGCTATGGTGCATAGCCTTACCGGTTTAGATATGGAGATTCTACAGAAATGTAAGCATCCGCAAAAGCGCATCAAATTCTTTGGGACGAAATTCCCAATTCCTTCAGCCCCTGTAACTACCGGAATGGCCACGAATACTATAGAACTAAATATCGATACTTTAAATAATTGATGAAAATAGTCACTGAAAACTCAAGAAACACATGGTATGGCGTGTTATGTTCACGCTTCCTGCTGTCTGATTGGTTCTTCGGCGGAGTTATTGGCTCATGCCGCAGTCTCATTGGCTGCGGAGCGATAAGACGATTGTCATGGATCTTCAGACACTGCGCCTTTTAAAAGTGCTTAACTTTAAACAGAATGTACTAAATAATAGCATTGATAACCTGTGTCGTTCTTTTTTTAATTTTTTTCAGGAATGGGATTCATCTTGGGCCGCAAGCAGTACTCCGTGCCATAAAAACTACCAATGGTTGACGAAGTTAAATTATTAACCAGGTTCAATAAACATGACTTTCCACATCACATGCCTTGTCTATTATACCGGAATAATATTTTGCCGGCCTTGGTTCTAGCCAGGCTGATATTATCAGCTAGGATTAATTTTTTGAGTGATATTATCAGCTAGGTATTTTTGTATATATATATACATATATATATATATATATATATATATATATATATATATATATATATATATATATATATATATATATATATATATATATATATATATATATATGCAGATGGATGAACCGTACTTAATCCAATGAATAAAAAAAATCAAAGTTTTCAGGAACCCGCCGAAAGCCAAAATAACGGCGGAGCCAGGATATATATGCATATATATATATATGGGCAGGACATTATTGGGGCAAGTTTAAGACTGCCGCCACGGGGCAAAGTAGAAAGACTTAGAGGGGTCTATTTTATGCGCTATGCCGTCACACACAAATTTTAAAAGATTGCGGTTGGCCTACCCTGCAGCATTTTCTGGACGTTAAGAGCTTTTGGATACACTCTAAAATAGTCCGTGCATCTCGTTTCCCGCACAACACTCCGAGAGCTAATTGCTGCAACTTACGGAGGCAGCTCAGCGAATGACGATGCCCAATGATAAGTTTAGACGAAAAAACGCTGTCTTTGTTGTGACATTAAGCAATACAAAGCGTCACGGTTGCATTGCTTACTGTCACAACTCAGACTGCGCTTTTTTTGGTCTAAACAAATGATTCGACATAGTCATTCACTGAGCTGCCCCCGTAAGTTGCGGTGTTTGGCTGTCGTAGGGCTGTGCCGGAAAACGAGACGCACATTTGTTTTTTTGTAAAGTGTATGGGATTTACGTTGAATCCAGAACTCTAGGATATGGGAATTGAAAACGGTGAAGCATCCATGTTTCTGTAATAAATTTTCCTTAACTTAGTGTCTGGTACTTTTTAAGGCTGTCTTGTTATCTAGGTTGCTGATCTGATAACAAATCTATGATAAAGAAGTCGCTAAAGCAACAGTAAGGCAGTTTCTCCAGGTCGGATATGCGGCCAGGGGCACAACAATTAGGGTACAAATAGTCACGCTAAGCTGAATAATTAGTTAGCCTTTGTTAATTTGCTTTTCAATTAGTGAAAATGAACATGAGGTTGCTATTAGAAACTTGCTCCGCGACATTGTGAATTCAAGAAATCAGTGTTTTTTAGAAAGACTCATCACATCGGAAGCGGATTAGTGCGCTAAAGGTACACTGTAAAAAAAGAATGTAATATAACAGGAAAAATCTAGAAAGTTTCGGTAAAAATAACAAAGTGGTTCTGTTAAGATGAACTACAGGCACACTTATCGGTGAAAAAACAGAGATTACATCATTTACAAGAAACAGATATATTTGGTGAAAAAATGATCCACAGAAACTGAAATTCTCGGTAAAAAAACAAGAATTCACGTTATTCTCAAAAACGTAGTTGAAGGGTAAATAAACAGTCAATTAAAACTCACTTTCTGTAAGAAAACAGTTTCTGTTATTTCTCGACCACATCGTGTTTTGATAGTAAATATAGGAAGCAAAGTACTTGGCGCCCCAGCTATCTCGGACCGAGCTTTAAAAAAGGACTGAACGCTCTAGGCGAATGAAACCAACTGTATGTTGTTAGCAGGCGCCTTGCCAATGAGCCAGTAATTTTGTTATTAAGTCTAATTATTTATTGAAATAAAAGTAATTCGGTAGCCTTTAAGATAATGATTTAAGGGTAAAGGTGGCAATAGAAAACTTGTAGAGGGCTACAAGATGGAGGTGTTTGCAACGTGGTGCGCCTTGTGTGCCCCTTTCTGTCCAGCTTTCAAAAAACGGCCTCACCACTTCTGATTACGCCCCCTCATATATTACTCACTTGCGGAGAATAAGGTCATTGATAAGAGCCAGGCGATTGATATGTCCGGCAAAAACGTATCTTCCACTGCACCGTCAATTTAGGGGAGAGGGAGCGGAGGCCTTGGCCCCGACCGTGAGCAGCACCATGGACGAATTATGTACCTAGGGTGCAACGTTGCCTGGGTCAGGCACGTAGCCAGGGTGGGGTGTGTGTGTGTGGGGGGGGGGGTCCCACGAGCCCCCCCCCCCCCGAAATGTTCCATTTTGATGAAGCCTCCTCTCCCCCCCGCTCCCCCCCCCCTCCGAATCAAAATCCTGGCTACTTGCATGGCCTGGGTGATAGCTGTGGGTGATAGGTCAGCGCGTGAATAGAACCTATTAACATGCATTCGAAGAAAAGGAAGGAAATATGATAAAAGAGGTGGGGTGGAAACTGCAGCGCTTGGGCAGCGCTGGATGGTAGGGGAATCGATGGCCGAGTGGGCTAAAGCACACACCCAGCTCGACGCGCGTGGAGCGAAAGCTCGCGCTGCAGAACTCAGGGATCCTGGGTTCGAGCCCCACCCCTGCCCGTTTCGACCTGGATGAGCATCGTACCGGCGTGCGGTCGTGATATCACTACTGCGTGGTGCACGTTAAAGACCCCAGGCTAGCGGTTGTACCGCACTGGCTAAATTACTCATCTACAGCGAGTGACTCGTCGCAACTTTAAATGGCTGACCAACTACACGCTGTATAAATATCCCCACAACCCAATTTTTTGGATGATAGGCGCGCCGGTTCGGTTCAGGTTTGGCGCTATGGTTGCTCCCACTGGAGTTGCTCCCTCGTCAACTATGGCTGCCGCAAGGCTCCGATGAGGGTGATGAAGTATTACTCGAGCAGCTATTTTGAAAAGAACCATTTTCAAAACAAGATTATGGTCCCGGGATTTAGAAATTGTGACTACCCGCGCACATTTAGTGAATATCTCCGTCCGCAAAAAACATGAAAACGGATTCCGAGCGACGCTGAAGCACTGGTAACGAGGCTACCTATCTCCAACAACCGATTCCGCGCCTCCGGAGCAGTGTTGCCAACCGTAGGGTAATTACCCTACTTGTAGGGTATTTTAGGCATTTTTGGTACATTGTAGGGTTGTAGGGCGGTCCGGCCATCTCCCCGCCAAAAGTAGGGTTTTTTGAGACGTTGCTTCTTCAACGGCAAACATAATACAAAAAAAAACAGTAAAAAAAAAGCTGCCGTGCAGGCTTTGCATAGCTTTACAACCCATGTGCTTCCACACCACGATTTCATGCAAAACGAAAGTATCCAAGTTGCAAGACGAGCTAACAGAGAGCACCACACACCAAGTGGAAAGTATTGGAGAGCTCGAGCAAGTGGGAGAGGTGGGAGGAGGTGGAGTTGCGCAAAGTGAGTTTGGAGCCAGAAGAGGATGTTCCCAGTGAAAATGTTCCCGCCAATTTTTCTCTGATGACTCTGGTCGATCCGGTGGTCCTTGTTACACCTGAGAAACACGTGGCACCGCGGGCGGAACCACCTCGAGCCCACCAGAACCGGCAGCCCCCTGTTCAACTGGGCTTTTCTACGCGCTGGCGTAAGGTGCGCATGCTGCAAATAACCATGGCTGGAACTACCACTCGTCCTGGGCGCTCTTTTGTTATGGCGCGCTGCAATTAACTCTGCTTACCACGTCCACAGAGCGTCGATCACGGATGATCGACGAGTACGGAGATCGATTTCAAAGCTCCCGCGCTGCTTCCAGGCACGCTGTGCAGTCGGTAGGCAGTTTGAAGACTCGCCTACCGACTTAAGGTTCACTTGAGCGAACGACGTTTTAGCGAACGGAGCCGAAACCATGACGTTTCATCAAATCACACTTTAGCGAATACGGAAGAGGCGCCGGTTTCTTATCCTTCCCTCGTGTAATAGCCTAGTTTGTCGAAATAGTATCTTAGTTTGACTGAATCCCTAGGCACTACACCCAAAGAAGCTAATATACCGTTCGGATTAGCCTCCTTTTGTAATGAGCCGCCTTGTCTGTCGCCGCGAGTGCTGGTCCCACGTAGCCCAGTTTCTAATTTGACGACAAATCGGCTAAACATGTTGGTTGGGAATGCCTGTGCTCTCGCTACATCACTGTTGTACTGATGCTACACAGCGCACATGCAAGCATGGTGTTCTAGAATAACGCAGGTATGCACGTGCATGCGTGCCCTGTCGCTTTGTACTGTATTAATATTACCCTTTATCATCATTAGCCATTGCAACAGTATTATTTGAACAAAGATTTGCCCCGTAGGGTAAAAATGTAGAGTAATAAGAAACATTCCTAGGGTAATGTAGGGTTTTCTGGACGCTGGCGGGGGGTGTTTTCGAGAAATAGGTTGGCAACACTGCTCCGGGAGTGCCCAAAGCACCCAAAGTCTGTGGCGGTGACGGCCTCGTCGGAGAGAAGTTCGAGTTGCCACCAAATGAACGGTGAGTTTTGATTGCTTTGGCTACTTCGTAGAGCAGCAGGAACGTCGTAGGCATTTCTGAAGGTGCTTCATAGAGCTGTTGTATTGCGGTATTGCTCTGTACAGATAGGCGCTCGCTGTCCGACGCGGTCGGGCGCGTACTCGCCCCAACAAAAACAAACGAGGCCTAGCATTTCGAAACTATGCCCGGCGGCAAATCAGTTCATCAAACAAACGATGTTACATCGCAGATCGTTTCGTCGACGCAGCGACGTTTTAATGCGAGTTTACTTTCATCGAAAAGTTCCCGTGTTCGTTTCATCGACATTTAAACCTTGCGTCGTTTCATCGAAAGCGTCTTTCCGCGCTTATCTCCTCGGTCGTCGGCGTCGCGAGGTGCCGGCGATCGAGGCGGTAGGAGCTCGGCGAAACGACCGTACCCAAACCTTGGAGGTTCCTGTGAAGCCTGGTGCGAGTTCGCGCCTCGAGATTATAAAGAGGGTATTGGATATTCTGCGGGCAGCCGCCACAACAACACAGGGGAAAAAATTGCCGGCGGTTGTCACGATTTATAAAGCTGTAAGGTAGCTCAGTGGCAGGCAATAAAAAGAAATAATGATATGTAGCTCCTTTGAAAGGTGTCCGCTTCACACGCAGCGGAACCAGGTTCGATTCAAAGAATAGAAGGAATTTTTTTTATCAAACATTTGGCGATATGTGCACATTTCTTTCTTACAATTTATAAAGTTTCACCTTGAAGCTTTTAGGCCAAGGGGATGGTCGTATCCGCTATGCGTAAATAAACGTATTTTCAATCAATATTAAAGTTTCCCCAAGCGGAGCGAGGGTTTTTAGCGCGTAGTGCGGACTGTTTGAAAGCGGATAAGCGCTCGGCGAATTTATTTGTGGCCTATCAGAGCCGCCTGGGTAAGTCCGCTCGACAAAACGTCGCAGGCGTGTCCACGAAATTTAACAGTGCCGCGAAGTCCTGCTCGCGCGCGTTTAATTAGGCATTACTTAATGCGTTAACTTTCTCCGCGGGTTTACGAGTCTCTCCGCCGATGCTGGTCGGCTCCGCGGCACGGTTCATAGCTTCAGCCATGGTCGGGAGTCACCAAATTGGAAGGAACTTGGACGCTGTAGTTATACACTTGTTTAAATAGCCCCGCGTCGAAGTTGTTTTGTCTTGTAATACTTGTCTGCTTTTGAGATGTTCACTTCGGAGTTTGGTTTCGCCCTGTGTATAACTTCTCTTGTGCTCGTGGCTTCGAATGTGTTTTCTATTGTTCATAGCTGCTCTTGTGAACTTAGTTTAAATTGTTTATTTGCCTTTTGTATGCTGTTGTTCATGTGATGGTTGTATTTGCTTTGGGGCTTTGAGCCTTTTCATAGGTGCTGGAGTTATATTCCCGCTAAGATGTCTGAAGTTTGTGGTCCTTTTGCCTTTCGAATCCGACATGCCTGCTTGTGAAATTTTAACCAGTGTTCCTTTCTACATAAAGCAACAAGTAGTTATTTTTTTAATAGTGAAGCTGCTTAACTAGAATCTTGAATCCAGGGCGGGACATGACGTTTTTTGTTGCTCAGTATAACGTGACTCTACTGTCTTGCTTTCTGGACCTCATCACCCAAGATATGAAAAGCCATTAGACATAACTTTGAAACGTGCGTCGGCCACTCCCACTGTTTACTGTGTAGTGAAGGGGAAGGGCTTTGCATATGGCGTACCTTTTTTGCCATGTTTGTCATGGTCGAAACTGCACAGTTTACTCCCAGTGCACTTATGGAAAGACTTCAAAATATTTTCCAGAGGTCTTGTATGAATATTTTCTCATTAAAGATAATAATACATAAAAATTCCTGGTTCATTTTTATCTGCAGTCACTAGTCAAAATAAGGTCATAATGAATCATATCTTGTAATGCCATATGAAAGAACTGTGTGGCATATATTTTGAATTTTTCACAATGTTGAATGCACAGTCCAATTTGATGTTTGGCTCGAGTAGTCTGCGAAACTTTCCCCGTCAGATGACACATAAATGGCATTGTTTCCTTCCATTTTTCTGTAATCGTTTTCCAGTTATGAATGTTTTATTTCCATTGATGTGGCGTACAGCAGCTGACAATATGTTTTGTGTATAAGTCCATAGGATAAGGGAGATTGTCTTCAAGTTCTGAACATATTAATGTCCACTAATAAACTACTTAGTGCTCAGGTTTTTCTTCGTATGGGCTTTTCATATGGTATAATTAAACTGTGAGTAGTATGGGTGCATAACAATAAACTGTAACAATAATTGATCCCTTCAAATATATTTAGTACCCATAAGACCTTTCTATTCTTATTTTAATAGGTGTGAATGATGTACCTTCGAGCGACTCGCACAAACTCTTAAACCAACTTTGTGCAAGTGAGGCGAATCCTCCATAATTTCTCAGATCTTGTAACTATTTATCAAAAAAATATTGAAAAATCTTGTGTTATAGTAAAGCTATTTTAAAACTGAAATAAAAGTTTTTACTGTTTCTAGGGCTGACCCTTGGTAATGTGCAATCTTGAGCAAGATTGACTTATTTTGTTGATTTTGCTTTTGGCAGTCAAGGGCATCGGCATCTGCTTTGAAGACAAGCACGACTTACATCGACAACGTGGAAAAAATAGCTCCTGACGTAAGAGGTTCCCTATGGAGGATGACACAAGCCAAACTTCGCGTCCACAAAAGAATTTGCCTGCGAAAACCCTTCGCAATTGGATACTTTGTAAGTGTATACCTTTTGAGTTTAAATTTGATCTGCTTGTCATATGAAAGCTGCATCCTTTACACAAAACATAGCTGCCATTGGAAGACCCCCAGTGCCTGCTGATTTCTTTTAATGCTTTGATTTTGCATGCCAGGACCTCAGGCTAAGGTTTTCCATTGTTTCATTATGATCGTTCTAACTACACAAATTACTTCTCAGGGGCCACAAAGCTGTGAATGGCATGATCACAACGGTATAGTGCACAAAGGAAACTTTTTTGGCACAAATGAGATCAATTTTTAACAAAGTTTTATGAGTGATGTTAATCATTCCATGATTAAAGTCTAACCCCATACATGTGGTAGGAGAAATCATGTTTGCTGTTATTGAAAACAATGAGATGAACTATGTCATTTTTATCTCGGGCTAGTTGGTTCGAAAATGGCATAGTGTACACCAGAAGTGAGCACAATTTTTAGTCGCAGGAGCCCTAAAATATTTCAATGTGGTTCGGCGAACCCTTCCCCCCCCACACACACACATTCACGTGCACATACACAAACCCGTCTCACCACGCTCATTGTACTCATCAATGGTCTGGTCTCATTTGCATACGAATTCATCAACTGGAATGAAGGGCATTTCAGCTGCACATGGTGAAAGGGAGACCGTTTATATGCCCAGAAAATGCATGGCTTCCGCCTCCTGTAAATATATCGACAGCAGCGTGCTCTCCTTTATGTCATCCCCTGATCCGTAATTACTGCATGCCTCGTGCAAGAGTTATTATTTTCAGATGGCAAGGAATATCATGGACACTATATTGTTTTCATTCTCAATATGAAGCACTCCGCCAGAGAAGCTATATATTTTGTGCCTCTGTGCTCTAGACTGTCATTCAATATTCCTGAGAAACGTGCCAAAAAAACTTGCACGTCAAAGTTAATAGTAAAATATTTTAAAGTCGGTGCCAGTGTCACCATCAGCACTTCAGCTTCACGAGGCCCCGTGCTCACACTGTCCACATTCTAGATTACACTGTGATGCTAGGATGATGAGAAGCAAATATCACAGTATGAAGTCTCCACTGCAGCTGAGCTTACTTGCAAGAGAATGACAACTAATATACATTCAGACGAGTAAATGAGGAGGGAGGAATGGGCGTGCACTTTTAAATTGCACATCTGTGAAATATGAAACAAGTTAGTTGACTGAAACTAGCAAAAAAGTGATAAAACACTCCAAGTGGTGCTAAAGTGCCCAACAAGACCACACCCTTGAAGGCTCAATAAGTCGACCGACCTTACCTTTTTTTATCCTATTAATATACGTGAAATATGAAATAATTGTGGGGAAAAACAGCTGGAACAAAAACCTCATAATAAAAGTAACACAAGTGTTCATTCAAATGTAAACACGGCTGATTAACACAATTACCGTGCTTCTGTAACCAGCATTTTTGTTAAGATTTTTGTAGAGAAATTCCTTTTCTTACACAAAATGTCTTTTCCCTTGGCACACATTAAACAATCTATTGTTTGGCAAGTATGGGAGTAGGGGTTTGTTCTCATTTACGTTTACACTGCTTTAATTCTCAAGCAAGCTTTAAACAAAAACGGATCACTCTAAGCGATTGAAACCAACCGTATATTGTTAGCAGGAATCTTGCGAAAGAGAGTATTTTTTGTTGAGCCTTATCAACTAATTCATCGAAACTAATTAATTAAATATTGATTTAAGAAAAAGGTGTCAATCGGAAACTTGTAGAGAGCTTTAAGGAGCACTCGATCGAAGTGCTTGCAACATGGTACACCTTGTCTAGTTCTTTTCTCCAGCCTTCGAAAAATACGCCCACAAAATGCAAAGAAATACCTCATGACAATGCACTCCCTAATCGCAGCACACGCGTGCACTGCGAGCAGGCGTTTTTTGAGGGCTGGTTAAAAGAAACACTCAAGGTGCACCACATTGCAAACTCCTCCATCTGGTGTTTCTCTAGGCTCTCTACAACTTTCCAATCGACACCTTTGCCTTCAAATATTTAAAGAAATAGCTAATTAGTCGTAATTTTCTAATTAGGCATAATAAAAAAAGATATTGGCTCTGGCAAGACGTCTGCTAAGAACATACAGTTGCTTCCATTCGCCTGTAATGCTCTGCTTTCTTTAAAGCTTGGTTCCAGATAACCGTAACACTGTGTAGTACCTAAGTGACCATGCGCACTTTTCCCAAAAATAATTACGTAATATGTGGTGATGCGCACAATTCCCGCCGGCAGCTCAAGCATCCTAAACATGGCGGCAACCCAGATTTCTGGTTCACAACACTTTGGCGTCCTTATTTGAATTGAGTCTATTAGGCAGTTGATTATCCATATGATGGGCATCTGCGAAATTGGTCATTGGCACTCACCAACATGGCATCCATATTTTTCCTATGCAACGCATAGTTTTTGTAGGAAAGTTTTGGCCAGCATTCCAAAACGTCCCTGGATATTTAATTTATATAGGTTCCATTGGGAAGAATGCTATAAAAAGATATGTTTGTTTGATTTTAGGGGGCAAGCATCAACCCACCGAGGGACACCAAAATTCTTAAAAGGAAGAAGAAGCAACACTGTGTGTCACCCGCAGTTGCCAAGCTGATGGCGTCCCTGGAGGAGTATGCCTTTTAAGCGGAAACGTTCCTAAAACCTTCCTGATTTAAATAAAAAGGTATTTTCCGGAAATGTCATCTTTATGCCCAAGCAAGGCCAAGAGAAGGAATCTAATGTGTTTAATGGTATATAGGTGGCATAAATAGACCGGTATGCTGTCAATTGCACCGGAAAAATTGGCTTCTGTGTGTAGCTGGCTCAAATTTTTCACCACAGGTGTACTCTAGTGGTGCACATTACCTTGTAGACTTCTAAAGCGTAGATTCATTTCTGTGAGAATTAAGGACAAGAGTCTTTGTAGCCTCTATGGCGGGCAATGATGCAGGCAACCAAGTCGCAGTGAGCGGTTGGAGCCCGATGCGAAATGAGTACTCGCATTTCACATAGAATGGAGGATTCATTTCGCAACGGGCGCGGGTTGAATTGAGCGATTAACTGGCTCTAACAGTCAATGCGACTTGGTTGTCTGTGTCCTTGCCCGCCATAGAGATTAAGATGAATGGTGTTGTTGTTTCTCACTGAAATAGAGCTATACTTTGCAAGTTTACAAGATAGCTTGGCCATTAAAATACTTGTTTGGTTAAAATTTTATCTAGCTGTGTGCAGAAGCTAATTGTTAGGGACCAATGTACAGCCTGCCACTACTTAGGCCACCCTACACTGGGTGTTTGCTTTCCAAAATTTTCAAAACAAGAAGTTTCATTAGGTAACCTTATTTTGCAATTAGCTTACTCGACTTGGCGGACACTACAAACAAGGTTGCTTGTGCAAGTAGGTGGCTAATTAACAGATATTTTTTAATTAACTTTTAATTATTATGTGGAGCCATATTCTTTCAATTAGAAACTTGCTGGCCATGGTCGAAAGCCCTAAATCTGTTCATTCGAAATGTTGGGGGCACATGCATTGTTTTGGCAGTCATTTAATGTAAAATCTATGCATCTCACAGAAATAGGGTTGGCACCACATTAATCATAGTCAAGGGAACCATTTAATGAGGCACGTAGTGCTTAGGATAACTAAGTTTATAAATAGTTTCGCATACAATATTAATAATCAGTTACAGTTAGAGACTTGCTGGACATAATCGGAAATCACTAAATCAGTTAATTTTAGAAGGATGTGAGCACGTACGAAGTGTGGTATTTCACAAAAGTTACCACTTTTAATTTTAATGCATGCGCAAAGCTGGCAGAGCGAAAATGTGGATGATGAGACGGAAAAACATGGAGGTCGCGACACATTTACAGGAGCCAGGGAAACAATACATGTGCTCCTAGTGTCTAAATTTGAAATGCTTAGTGGTTTCTGACGATGCTCATCAAGTTTCTAATTGTAACTATATGCTAATTTTTCTAACGAAAAGGTTAATTAAAACGTCTGTTGTTCCTAGTGGCCGCCAAGTTAAGTAAGCCAATGGCACTATCAAGATTGCCATAGTGCAAGTTCCCTTCAAGATTGTTGTCCATAGAAAGAATACCAGGTATATATTCAGGAAATGTCATCGTTGAGAGCCCAAGAGGGCAGAGTTAAGAGTCGAAGTAGGTATGTTCAATAAATTCCATTTAGTCTGAGCCCCAAGCACGGCAAAGTTAAAAAATAAAACTGCAGTTTCTAATAGTATGTTGAAGAGATGCCATCTGGTCAGAGCCCAAGCGTGGCAAATGCAAGAAATAAAGTGGTTATTTACAAATATTACAATATCTCATGTTTTCTTTAACAAGTTTCACAACTTCTTTCGTAGCAAACATCCAGGAAGGTGTAAATATGGCATGCTCTCAAAATGATCAGTTGTTTTATTTCAATTGATCTTGAATATTTGATCTCACTGACATTTCTGTCCCACAGAAAACAAAAAGTTCCGAAGTTGATCTGAGAAATAATATACTTAATTTGAATTTCGGTTAATTAAGAACCCATCTAAAAAGTTGCCAGCCTGCCAACTTTTGAAGCTTGCAAAGTTGTTGACGAGCCAAATTTGAAAACATGTTTCCTTCACAGGTTTACAGAATACGGCAACTGTATTGCCGTATTCTTAAGCGGCAACAGTGTATAAGGGCAGGTATGAAACTATAAGGCCTCGAAATGCGCTGTCACAAATTATAGCGTATTTATTAATCAAACAAATTGTTTCCATGTTCTTCACAGGCACTTAGTAATTTTTCAATAACTATTCAAACTTATTCAAACTCTTCACATTCACATTGCAAAGTAAGACTCGATTCTGCCCCTGTAGAGGTCGTTACTCCTACTTCGAGATTCATGTGCAGTGTCGGCTTGTCTTCCGAGAAACGTAGTCAAAGTCTGTAGGCGAAACAAAAGGTAGTTAACCAATGCACTCGGAAGATGCCACTTTCTGGATGTTGATGATCTGGAACTGCATGCCAATCTGCCAAGTCGAAGCAAGGACTTTTATTGGACTGGAACTCGGCGTCTTGCTCAGCAGTAGAGAAAGAGTGGATAATAATGGAGGCCTTGTTAAAAACAAGTGTAAATGTTTGTTAAGAATGTGGCGATAATCGGATGGTAATGAATAAGTATATGCGATAAGCTGATGGTAATGAATAAATATATGCTCTACCTTGCAAGAAAATTCGACATTACCCTGTCACTTTCTGTTGTACATGCTTCTTTATGTACTAGTCCCGCAAAGGCGACAGACAGCAACAGCCGACTCTGACAAACCTCCAGCATTCACACAATGTTATCTTTGGCAGGCTTGAATCACTCTAGGTTCGTTCCCGAGCTCATGAGCTCGGGAACGATCGACTTTTTATTTTTGAATTTTGTGAAAAAACAGTTTCTCATAAAAGGAAACAGCGTTTCTGTTCCACAACTTTGTAAAAAGAAAACTTAAAAAAAATTGTTAACAAGAAAATTTGTTTCCATTAAAAACATGTAACAGAGTTTACATAACAAAAAAAACTGTCCCAGAGCATCGAAGAAAAATCTGTTAATCCCGAGTTTTACTAGAGCGACATAGCAACAGCTGACCCAGACAAAGCGAGTGCGTGCAGCATTAATGCAAAGCGAAGTTTGGTATGCTTTGCAGGAAGCATGACTGATTGCAAGCATACCAAACTTCGCTTTACATTAATGCTGCACGCACTCGCGTTTTGTCTGGGTCGGCTGTTGCTTATGTCGCTCTAATAGGACTCGGGTTAAACAGATTTTTTTTTTCGATGCTCTGGGACAGTTTTTTCATTATGTAAACTCTGTTACATGTTTTTAATGGAAACTATGTTTTCTTGTTAACAAATTTTTTAAGTTGTCTTTTTACAAAGCTGTAGAACAGAAACGCTGTTTCCTTTTTATGAGAAACTGTTTTTTCACAAAATTCAAAAATAGAAAGTCGATCTTTTTACAGAGTCGCAGAACAGACAACCATTCTTTTAACAGAAATCATTTTTCCACAGAATTGGCCCAACAGAGAGTCGATTTTTTTACAAAGTTCCAAAACAGACAATCCTTCTTTTAACAAAAGCCGGTGTTTTCAAAATATTCGACTACAGAAAGCCGATCTTTTTACAAAGTTCCAGAACAGACACTCTTTGTTTTAACAGAAACCGGTTTTTCGCAAAATTTGACAACAGAAAATCTATTTTTTTTTACAGAAAAGCCAAGAACAGGAAATGCTATGATTTTAACAGAAAGTATGAAAACATGGAAACAGGCCAAAACAGAAAGTTCGTGGCAAGAGAGTTGCCAAGCTTTTTCTGTTTTTTTACACAGTTATTTTTTACAGTAATATATTACTCGTGCAACAGACATAAAGCGTACGGTGACATAATGCGGATGATAAGATACAAAACACCACGTGGTCAATTCATCGCACCGCTATGGTGGCACCTGCTGCACAAGTGGTAACTTCAGTGATCCACCGAGCTTCCAACGTAATTGCTATTTTAATGACGCTCACAAAGTTTCTACTTGTAGCCAGGCACGCAGCCCGGATTTCCTGTTTCGGGGGGGGGGGGGCGCTCGCGACAAAATGCTGTATGAGGGGGAGGGAGAGAGGAGGTCCCAGCAAATGGGAAATTTCGGGAGGGGCGGGCCCGATGCCCCCCCCCCTCCCCCTGGCTACGTGCCTGCTTGTAACTATATATGTTTATTTTCCCGAACTCAAAAAAAGTATTTGTACATTTTCTTAGTTAATTAGCCGACTTATCCTAACGATAGGAACGCTATATTTTGGTCCCCTTGGCCGCATATCTCACCTGCAGAAACTGTATTCGTATAGCTTATCGGCTTTTTCTAAACAAATCTGTAAGCCTAACATATAACACCCCGTATAGGCTGATCTTCTGAAACTCTTTGCTTAACAGAAGAATGATGTCCGACATAATGTTCTTGCATAATATCGTCAACATAGATTTTTTTGTTCCGTCGCTAATATACTGCGTGTATACACGCGTGTGCCTCAAAGGCCTACACTGTAAAAAAAGCCTCGTGCTCCTACTGCCCGAACAACACTCGGAGAGCCAATCAGCGCAACTTACGGAGAAGCTGAGCAAAGAACGATGCCTAAAGCACATGTTTAGACCAAGAAACGCAGTTTGAATTGTTATTAAGCAATGCAAAGCGCTACGCTTGCATTGCTTAATGTCACAACTCAGACTGCGTTTTCTAGTCTAGACATATGTTTCGCGCCATCGTCATTCGCTGAGCTGCCCACGTGAGTTGCGGTGATTTGTTCTCCGAATGTTGTGCGGGAAAGCAGACGCGCGGGCTTTTTTAGGAGTGAAGTCGTATTCGCTTTCGGCTTGCTTTTTTATCCACATAAATACATTTACACCCGAACTCACCCACCATCTGTTGTGAAACTTAATTACTAAAATGTAAGGTTTACTTATTCGTTTTTCAATTGTTTTTCCTTTGTTATTACAGCATATACCGGCATTGTATTGATGTTTTTATATCACGCTGTCGTGCTAAAATTCCCTATCTGGTTTATTTTATTTTATTGCTAGACTTTGTTTTTGTGTTGCCGTTTTCCGCCAAGACTCACAGCACCACTCAGAAGATTAACAAAAGCCTTCTTTATTATACCTACTACTTTCAAAATAAACACAAGCCATAAAAATGTTTACAATAAAATAAGTTTTTGATGTTCGAAGTTTACAGTCTTTTGAGCGCAGCATTTAATATATATTTTCGTTTTTATTACTTCTATCTAGGTTACTGCAAGCCAACAATGTTTAAGATTACTTGGCGCTTCGAGGAACTCCGTTTCTGGTTTACTGTGTATTTTCCTTCCTTAATATACATTACAGTATCCACCAACCAAAACAACAATGAAATTTTTCTTTTTCTAATATTATTTTTGTTATTTCTACTGTCCCTGCAATTTGATATCTGTATTTCTGCTTGTAAACAAGGCATACGACTTTTTTAATTTTAGAAAACAGAAACTCAGACATTTTTTCTTTAGGGTTTGTGCAAACGTGCTTTCATATTAGACGGAAAAAGGTAACCAATAATGACGGTATATATATTGTACGTCATAGAACTTCTACCGCCTCCAATGATCTGAAGTTTCGTGACGGCATCTGGGGCGAATAGTAGAGAGTTAAACATAGTATAATTGTTGCTGGCATGTTTTCTTTCTTTCTTTTTTCAACGCAGGGCGTGTTTTGTGCGGACAGCAAGTCTTCTGCGTATTGCGCAGGGTTTCCGATGACGTCAGGACGACGACTTGTTCTGACTTCACAGTTGTGAGGGATGTTTGGATATAACAACGACATGTGCATCGTGACAAGGAAAGCATCTCTAGGATGATTAATTTTAAAAATTTCTCTGAGGAAGATGTTTGTGTCCTGGATGTACGACGGGAAGCTGGATGGGATACTCCTAATGAAGTTATCAATGTAGCTAGCTATTTGTTCGATGATGGTTGCTCATCCAGATATATTGGGATGGCCTGGGTTCCTTTCTTTATGAAGTTTTTTTTGTAGCATGTAAAATGGAACTGGCACGGCGTTTTAATGTGAGAGCATTAACTATCCCAGGGAGTGGAGCGCGCGGCGTCTGTAACCGCAAATAAACGCGAAAGAACTGTCCATTATCCCATTGGCTGAGCAAAGCGGCTCTTAAATAGCCATTGGCGACCGCTTCACGAGAGCGCCCTGTCGGCCGCCCCTCACGTGTCAGGCGTTGCAGGAGGGGGTGGGGATCCTGCAGCCGCTTCTGCTCCTCTCGGCGCCGAGAAACATTTCCTCGCCTGAGGTATCTATGCCGTCGGCGGCCACAACCTCGGCAGCAGCGAAAGGTGGCAGTCCACGCCAGTACACGGCAGACGAAGCAAGAGAGCGGAAGAACGACATTCATGCTTTTACATTCACGACTCATAAAACGTGCTAAAGTGTACTCGGATTTTTTTTTTTTTTTTGCAGTGAAAGCTTTTAACGTATTTCGGTAATTAAACCCTGTTCTTCTTGATGGCCCAGCTGCCCCCGCATAACGTCGGCATGTTGCCTAGTTGGATTGATTTCGAGATAACCCTAGAATCCTTAACAAAGAGTTAGGGCGCAAACGAGCTTGTAAAGGTTTGTACATCGTTAGGTTCTCTATTGCCTTCATGCAAGTAATCGCTGGTGTTAAGAATGACTGTGGGGCCCCCTTGTCGGCAAGTTTTATCATGGTGTCGTCTCTTTCACTAAGGGACCTTAGTACCCTCAGTTATGGGAAGGGAGAGGTTGTAGTGATTGAGCTGCTGGTCTCTAAAAGCCGCTACGATGTTTTTCTGAACAGCATTAATAAAAATGTCCAAAGGCGTGTCTCTGTCAGTTTGGGAAGTCCTACCAGTCGATGTGGATGGAAGAGTAGACGCGCCTTCGCGGAGACTGTCGAAAAAGAACTCCCGAAATCGGTGGTGTCGAACAATATTATCTAAATCATAGAGCAAAAAAAAAAAAATTCTTCATATCGATCTGTTGTGGGGCAGAAATTGAGTCCCCGCGAGAGGAACGGCGACTTCTGGGTGAACAGTTCTATGTTTGATAAGTTAACTATGTTAATATATTCGGGAATACAATTCTGCGTTCCTCGTTCACACTCTCGTAGGTGGATCATAAGTGAGTAGCTCTACGTTTGATGAGTTAACTGCGTTATAGGATTTGGTGGTGCAGCTCTGCACGTCCCTTTCATACACACTCATCAGTGGAGGTCCAACATTGTTCCTAGCCAGCTCTTTTTCCTTTACCTCAAAGTTGTTTCGCAATGTGCAATTGTTTCAGATTTAGATTATTTTCTTTTCAAATCATTCATTCAATTATACAATAATTGTTTGGACCCATATCCACCGTGGCTAGTGTCGGGTCCAATCCTAAACTACGTTTCACAGTGCGGCACGTAAGCTAACTTACAACGAATACATTTACCTTAAGTGGATGATGGCCCAGGTTGCAATATCACACCTGAATGGTAAAAATGTATATATTTTTTAATGACTGGAATAAATTAGGTTTCTGCTTTATATCCGTGCGTATCGCATTCCAGAACAATGCACCGTTAAATTTAATGAGTCTTTGACCATATGCATTTTTACATGGCGGTGGGATTAAAACGATTATTAACTGCTGCCCTGGTAGGTCCCATATGGGCTTTAAAGCAGATTTAGGGATATTGGCTCATTCGTAGCTGTAATGTTGTGTATTATTTGAGCTATGTTTAATTTACGGTACATACCAAGCGTATTGGTAGGACGTGTATTGATTGAAATAAAGGTATGCTTGCATCAGTTATTCTGGAAAAGGAAATAGTTGTTAATGCACGTTTTTGTAGATGATTAGCGGGATCTAGGTACGTAGGATAGGTGCTTCACCAATACTATATGCAATACGTAAGCTGACTGTATACAAATGCGAAGTAAGAAATTCATAGAACACTTAAATTAAAAAACTCTTGTGCCTTTAGTAATTTATAATATCCATATGCAGCCTTTGAACACATATTATAAATTTGACATTTCCAAAGCACATCTGAGTTTAAGACACCCAAATATTTGTAGCAAGAAACATGTTGCAGGTCTGTATTATCTAGGTAAATTGCTAGCCCATCGTAGTTTATTTTCTCTTTTCCTGGAATGAAACACTATATATGTAGTTTTCAGTAGGTTAGGGGTGAGTTAATAATAATATTAATAATAATGTTTATTTTTATGTGCCCCAAAACAACCGGAGGTCTTCACTTTGGCGCACAAGTCAATGATAGAATCGAACGGAAACAAAGCAACACAATAAAAGCAAAGTAAAGCACAGGTCAAAGGTGCGTGGAAAGCGCTCACAATTGCTTGCGAAAAAACAGATATATCACTGAATATATCAATATTTGTATCATTAAGGTGATTATATAACGATTGTAACACGTGAAAGGGGCGAGGATCTACATATGGTATTGACGTAAAAGGCAGCATGGTTTTAGTTAACTCGAGAAGGGACATGAACGTTAATTCTGATAAAAGCATATCCTATCTATCATCCCATTCACTACCTTATATAGAAAAATTAAGTCGCGCCTCGGCCTTTCTTTCCGACAATGGGCTCAGAGAAATCTCATCAACGAGAAAAAGTAACGATCATAATAAAAGCGACGTTGAAAATAGCGGTCATGAAGAATACGTACGAAACGCATTGTGCACAGTTTCACTTTCGCTGACTGCGTTTCAGATATTGAGTTCCATGCCACAGATGTGAATTCAAGCCGGTGATCTTACTAGGGAGCAAAATAAACGAATAATAGAGGCTGGCTTTAAACTGCTGCGTGAGTGCGAGATATCAGTACCAGCATCTTAGATGCTCTGCCAACAATAGATGACGCGTGTGGAATAAACGTCAATGCACCATCTCATACACAACGCCAAAGTCTCGTTACAGAAGATGACACGTTCGATAGGAATCCCTCTCTAATAAATAACTATTATGTATTGCATTATAACGTTTGAACAAAGTTAGTACCTTTGTTTTTAGAGGGTTCAGTCACAAGTCATTCAATTTGCACCACTGAACTATTCGTCGTGCTGTAGTATGGACATCGCAGTCAGCGAGAGTGCGAATATCCAGTAAAAATCTTAATGGCATCTAAGCAAACAACAACACCTCAGCATTTTTCACCTTGGTCGATTGATCGTTTAGAGCAATGTGAAAGTGGAGGGGACCAAGAATGGACCCTTGGGGAACACCGGAATCGGGAAAGAAAGTTTTTGAGCGACTGTTATCTATACCAGTGGTCTCAAACTCATTTGAGCGTGGGGGCCAGATAGCCCACACTGGAAAGGCCGAGGGCCAACGTTAGACGGGGAGAGGGGGGGGGGGTGTCAAATGATTTAAAAGAGAAGAGACCTCGTGCTCTATGCTTTTTGTAAACTCGCAGTTTTGCCAGTGACATCTTTAGATTTGATTTGTTTATATGACTACTTTGGGCCCTGACCTGATGTGATAACAATAATTAAAATGACACCGCCCCGCCAACGTGCTGGCATTTTTAATAGAACAAGAGAGCAAGTACACTGTCGTTCCCGTTGCTCAATTCACTCAGGAATTAACCAAGCTCAACATGTCTCTAAAAACAATCAGTTAATTTGACAGTTCTTGCTTTCCTGACGATTTTTATTACAACACTCTGAACAATACTTGTCTTTTAATGGTGATATTTTTTTAAGGCGAGAATCCCGAGCTCGTAGCTTTATCTTCGGCAGTTGCTCCTGCTGATCGAGAGTTCGCGCAGCCGAGATGCATCCTTCAACGAAGAGCTCGCGCTTGCAGCCTAGTAGCGGAATTGTTGTACATTACAAAAAGCTGGGAAGCAAAAAATAAAGCGAAACAAAGGGCAAATGAACACAGATAAGTAAAAACTATGTGAATACGTTAAAAGAGCGGAGCTACTTTTCGAGCGAAAATGAATCGGCGAGATGAGATCACTATGGCGCATGCCATTTCTAGCGCTCGAGACATGGGAACCGGGACTCGTAGCCGGTTGCCTGCGGGCCGCGTCCCAGCGAGTCGCGGGCCGCATGCGGCCCGCGGGCCGCGTGTTCGAGACCGCTGATCTATACGAACGCTGTTGGGACGACATGATAAGTAACTTTGGAACCATTTACACACCTGTTCACAACAACCATATAAAGACAATTTACGTAATAACAACTCATGGTTCACTTTATCAAATGCTTTTGACATATCAAAATAAATACAATCAATTTGCCCTCTGTTCATAACAACATGGACAAAATAGTTCAAAAATGACCACAGGTTAGTTTCAACCAACCGTCCAGTCAGAAAACCATGCTGGCAAGCATCGAATTTCCGCGTGGAAGTAAAAAAACAAAATCGTTTGTGCATAACGCGCTCGAACACTTTGGAAAACCCCGACAATAAAGATATGGGCCGATAGTTACTAGAAATAGATCGATCACCACTTTTCAAAATTGGTACAACGGCCGCAGATTTCCATATAACGATGGAAAAACTCCAGAACCAAGAGAAAGGTTAAAAATGTGCCCTAAGATGGGTATGAACAGTTCACCACACCCCTTGATTGCTTGTAAAACCATCTAAGGATCCTAGTTATACCTCTAGGTTAATTTTGACTGGAATTCATCAACAGCATCCCCTATAAAGATTAATGCTCTACTCATTAGCGTACATTAGGAAATCTGAGTACTTTAAGGACGACGAGAAATCGGCTTACATAAAAAAGAAAATAAGATAGGACCCAGGACAGAGCCCTGCGGTACACCGGTTAGCGCAGTTTGCGAGGAAGAAATAAAGTACTCAATTATCATGCATTGCTTTCCGTCCGTAAGGCAACTACAAAACAGTTAGCATATTCTACCTCAGACTCCGCAGATAGTTCAGCTTATCCAATATGATAGTGTGATTATATGTACCGAACGCCTTTTTTAATTCTAGATGAACTGCCATGGCAATCTTGTTGTTATTAAGTGTCGTGTTAATAAGTTGAGTCAAAAAAGGACGGCAATGGATGTAGATCTATTTGTCCTGAATGCTTGTTGATTGGGACAAAGAATATTGTACTTATTTATAAATTTCACTACACTGTTACAAAGTATTATCTCAAAGATTGTATTAATTACGCTTAAAACTGATATTGGTCTATAACTTGAAGTAGCAGATGAGTCCCCATCTTTGAAGTTCATTAGGATACGTTCCTATCTCTAATGAATGATTAAACAGATGGAAGAGATAAACGCCTAAGATATCGATATTTATTTTATTATTTTACAGTAATTGTGTCGAGTCCGGTCGCATTATTCTTGTTAAGGTTCCCAACTGTTGATATCATTTAGACATTTTAATATCCTGTATGACAAACCTTTCTGTAAGAGCCATCAGTGAACTTAAGTGAAGAACTTGAGGCAGCTGTGTCACCAAGAGAGGAGCCATATTAGTAAAATAATCATGAAAAATGTTTAACTTTTCTTGCTCAATTATATCAGGAAGTACACGACCCTTTGAACAAGGAGCTAGTACATTATTGACGACGTCCTATTATGCTTTTAGCGTTCGCGTCCGCTTAAATATTAAGCAAAAATAGTATTTTTTTATTTCACCTTTCTCATCGGGGAGACTGATTTCTTGCTTAAAGAGACACTGACACCCCCATTATTCTTTTTTTTGCCAAACAGTTTAATATGGTGTTAGAGGACTACCCAATTAATATCTTGCTACAGCGTCGCGTATATTTTTAATAAAGCCAAAGATGGAACTGTTCTAAACCGAAACCGAAACCTGCGCACGGAGGTCGGCCAAAGATAAAGGAGAGTGTACCGGAAGTCACGTGACTCCACGCGACCGCACGTTTTATTTTCCCCGTTTCTTTCTTTTTTTTTCCCTTGTTTTGGCCGCACCCACCAGACGACATTGTAGCGTTGCGCTTACCGTTTTCCGTGCGATTGCTTTTCAGTTATGTTTGTTGCGCTGCTGTGTGCACTTTAAGATCAGTTGTTTTGTGAAACTCAAGATTTGGAAATGAGTTGTGAGTGCCCGTAGTGAATGCCCGTATATCGGCTCCGAAAAGAATTTCCCGAGATGTTTCTTGAAGAACTCCTCGAAGGTTCTGCATCCAAAAGTGACATTATGCAGCAGAATCTGAAAAAAGATTCTGAAATATCAACGGGATCGGGACCAATGGTTGGCTCCATTTTCGGCCGAACAGTTACAAGCACCTCGAAAAGCGGACGCTACCCGATTTATTTGCTCCTTGCATTTTGTGGAAAGTGGTTACGCTGATTTCACATGTGTCAAAAAGAGAGTAACATACCATTTAGTTCAGAAATATTTCGTCCAGAACATTTGTTCTTTCAGTGATAATTGTATAAAAAAAAATATCGCAAAATGTAAAAAAAAGAGAAATTGTTAACGTTTTGGGTTGGACCTGGGTCCGCTGCGTGTGAATAGGACATATTTCTATTGAGCTACTAATTTAAATAAAAGTTTTGACAAATTGTTTTATACTAGACCCAATAGGGGGCAACTGCCCAAGCGATGTCTACAGTCCCGAGAAGGGGCGATCACTCGCCCACTACTTCGTGCGAATCAGCTTGCTGGTCGGGCGTGTTCTCTTTCGAAAGAAGACAAATTTTCCGGTACCGCGAGCGACAGTCCTGCTGTAAGTTACCCAATCCTGTCGTCCGTCGCCACCACCGTCAAGCCCGTGAGTCCCACGATACGCGATACGACGCCGTGTTGGAGAATTGCGCAGTGAACGCACAGAATGCTTACGGTTCTCTCTGCAACTTCTTTTTCAATCAACGTATTTGCATCTTCTTAGAAGCAACAAAAATTGGGTTTAATATTATTTTCTACTTTAATAATTGAGTGTGTACCGTCAATGACCTATGACTTATATTAAATTTGGTGGTTGTGTCTAAACCTTAAAAAACGTCCCGTGACCACGGGAAAGAGAGTGAGCGCGACTCAAACCGGCCAGTTCTGAATCGGCGATTTTTGGGTGGAAAGAAACCGAATTTTGAGCCGCGAATTCTGTTCTCGGTTGGTGGGCTCCGATATGTTATGTACAACTAAGAGCCTATGCAAGCATAAATACTCTGTCAGTGTCCTTTAACCGTCAAAACTTGCCTAAATAATAATCGTTTTTTTTTTTGCGCTACAGTTATCTTTTTTTTTTAGGACCTCTGGAATCTGACTAGTCATTTAAAGGCAACCGTTTCTCTGCATTTGTTTGAGGTATTTTTCACGGCACTTTCTTTTACCGCATTTTTTGGGACTGTAACAAAGTTGGAAAACACAATGTGAATGTTATGATCATAATTTGTTTCTTGTGATTCCTTACGAAGGTGGTTATACTTTATTTTAGTGCGCGGTACGGGACGACTCGGTTTGGCGTTACTAAGCAGTTGTTTTGCGAAACAACAAACTCAGACAAACGGTCGGCTAATGGATCACTATAAACACCGGAACACATACCAGTGTTGATGTCACAAGGAACTTGGTCAATTAGCGTTTAAGATGTGCTAGTTATGCGAGTAGGTTCTATAATAAAGTTACGCCCCTATTGAAATGTTTCTGTCCAATAAACATGAGAAATGTTTATTATACAGAAACATTGAGAAATGTTTCTGTCCAATAAACACATATGAATCACACAAGTTATAAAAGAACATATAAGAACTATATAAAAATTATATAAGATATACAATAACATATAGGAACCATATAAGAAACTCGTGGGAAGAAAAAAGGAAATTAATGAAAGGAAAAAAATTAGAAACGAAGAAAATTTCTTTCTTTCCAATTTACTTTCTTTTTTCTTTAACTTTATTTCTAACGAAATTGTACAAACCGTTGTTTGAGAGTTAATGGTTTGTTTTAGACGATGAGAAACCTCCGTTTTTGTTGGTCTAATGGTTATGTATTCACCGGATGCTTAAGAGTGCAGACGTGCACGTGTTCTTTTGCTTGATACCCTTCAAATGTGGCGCCTGCTGATGACCAGGGGATGAAGAGGAGAAGGAAGATTGTGTATAATTAATTCCTTGCTGTACTGGTTTTAAGACGGTGTTGTTCTGTCCTCTTAGCTCCTTGTCTCTGGGTTTTTCTACGATGATTCGCATCAGCTCGCCTTTGTCTTTACTCTAACTCCTTGAAAAGAGGTTCATTTATTTCCTCACCCTAAGCAATGTGAGCCTCGCAAGAGCAAATCCAGTACAGCCGCCTTAAACTGCATCGTGAAATGAGTTTTTCAGGTGTTGGAAGTGAACTTGTAAATTTAGTTGGTAAGGTTATCAACAGCATCTGCTAATATTTTTCAAAAACGGAGAATAGGGCACTGTAAATTGGCAACTCATGGGAAAGTTCAGACTTCCTATTGGAATTGAGAATGCGAGCTACACAACTACATGCATGTGCAGTTATCACCGAAGACCATCTGACACACGCTCTGTTGCTTCATCGCGTATGACAATATCTTTGTAAAATGTCTTGGTTTCCAGGATGACGATCTAGATCCTCAAAATAATATTATTTGTTATGTGCAGCAATATTCAGTTGAAATAACGGAAAGTACTTCTTTCATATTTTATATCTTGCACGTGTATTAGTATCATATCTAACTCCCATTGTGTTAAGGGGACTAATTTTGTTTTGTTTTTTATATTTGCTTTAATAAATTTTCAATAAAGCCGATAGGCAGTTTAAAACATACATAGCAGTTCTTTCACGCAAATAAGGTTAAGCGCTTAAGATTAGTGAAACTTTTTAAGGTAGTGCTGTGCCGATATAGTGCGTTCCAGTATTCACATTGATTATTTTCGGCACTAACTTTTCGCCGTTGCAAATATGTACCGATTCTACTCTTCACACATATATTAAAAAAGAAGAAAAGGACACGTGTGCCCTTGGAAGATAAGGGAGGATTGAAAGCACGTAAACCAACTTACTATTTTCATATAAACAACAGGAATACGAAGACGTGACAAAAATAAATTATTCACTTCAAAACACCTGCTGTGATCTAAGCTGTCACTTCCTGAGGAGCGTGCAAATGTAAACAAGGAACATCGAATGCGGCTTTGCAGAACGCATGCCGTGTGTCCCCTTATCTTTCACCTTGAATTCATCGAACGGAAAGGGCGGGTGCAGTGTACGGAAACAGTGTTCTGGAGGCCCGTCAGCAAGTGCATTTTTGCAGTGCCTTTTTTCATTTTTTTTTCCAAAGAAGTATGTCCGCAAAGCTAAGGCCTTTGTGAAACCACGTTTTTCGACGGTCAGCGCAAAAAATTTTGTCATACGGATGAGGTGTCCGGCTTTCAAACAGAACACCAAAGCTTGAAGTGCTTTCTCTATTGATAATAAACTTGATACAGAGACGTTGAGTGTATAAAAGGACCGGAAAACTGAAGCTCTTCATCAGTCTCGATACCTTCGACTAATTCCAACTTTAAACATGGTACGTAGGACTTCTCCTTCTCGACTTTTTTAACGCAATCCAATCCTTTGACTATCAGCACACTCTACCAATATTTCCCATTAAAAGTAACTTATTCAGAGATAGTTTTCAAATACATCACAACTAAAACTACAAAAAAAGGAAATTAATTTTCAAAACAAAACAATGTATTTGTTGTTTTGTTTCTCCTGGCTCGTTTAATTCATATGCATGTAGAAGTCCCGTGAAAAAAAACGCCTCTTCAGATACGGAAGAGAGCCCCTAATATACGCATACATATATCACCATCATAGAAGCTCTCACAGTGCTTATACAATCAAATCTCGTTAATGTGTACACCTAGGCTGCCCTGAAATGGCGTCAAAATGAGATTTATTTAAGATAACACGAAAGAATTTATGTATTTACCTAGTTCTCCCCGAAAATTGTGTCTATATGGAGGAGTGTCCATGTTAGCGGTGTTCATATTGACGAGACGGAATATCTCCTTTAAGAAGAGCGACATGCGACCAATGTCGGACATGCACCGTCTACAAGGTTGACCGCGTTCTCGTTTAATTCGCATCAAACGCCTTGAAGTTCCGCACCGTCCTCATCCTGGCTCTGGCCACCTGCGCCTTTGCCGGCTACCTCGGCTACGGCGGCTACGCCGCTGCTCCACTCGCCCACTCCAGCGTCGCCCACCACACCCTTGCTTCAGCTACGGCTACGGGACAACAGAGCGTCGGACATGGCTATGGTCTAGGCTACGGACTTGCCATGGTCGTGGCCTTATAGGTCATAGTTATGGACGATTCTACTAGAAGTGTAAGCATCCGCATAAGACGTCAAATCACTTTATTGTGACGAAATTCTCAATTCCTACGTTGTCCCATGACTACCGGAATTCGCCACGAATACGATTGAACGAAAAATGAACATGTTAAATAATTGATAGATATAGTCTCTGAGAACTCAAGAAACGCAGGGTGTGGTATATTATTGTTACGCTTCTTGCTCCCTGATTGGTTCTTCGGGGTTGTTATTGGGTTTTGCCACAGTCCCATTGGCTGCGGAGCGGTAATAGTATTGTCATGACGTTCCAGACACTGCGCTTTTTTAAACAGTGAATAACTTTAAACAGAATGTATTAAACAATATCCTTGATAACCTTTTTGTCTTTCTTTTTTTATTTTTTCAGGAGGACGATTTGTCTTTTGGCGCAAGCAGTACTTCCGTACCATAAGAACTAGCAATTTTGAAGAAATTAATTTATGAACCACGTTCAATAAACATGATTTTAAAAACCTTGTCTATCAATCAATCGATCAAAATGCTTTATTTTTCTCCATTTGGAGAGGGAAGAGAGAAAAAAGCAACATACAAGCTGCTTGATAGGTCTCCTTCTCCCTCAGCAGCAGCCGAGACAGCACACAAGACATCTAAGACAAGAAGAAATGGTTTATGTAATTATTCGTTTGATATAAAACCAAAACCAAATATTTTGTCGGCGTTGTTTTTTCTAACCAGGCTGATATTATCAGCTTGGATTCGCTTTTTTGAGTGACTATATATATATATATATATATATATATATATAGTGTGTGTGTGTGTGTGTAGGGGTAGGACATTATATCGGTAAATTTAAGACTGCTGCCACGATGCGAAGAAGAAGGTCTTGGAAGGCTTTATTTTTTTGTGCTATGACTTCACACACTAATATTGGAAATAATGCCGCGCGCGCAGCTGGCCAAGCAGGCAGCGCGCGCGTGGCCTAACGGTTATCGCGCTAGTCTCCCACGCGAAAGGCCAGGGTTCGATTCCTGGGACCGGCGGATCTTTTGTTTATTTGTGTAAGTAGTATTCTGGTAAATTCTAGAATCCTGTTGCTTGTTCGAGGTCCGAATGTTCTACGCGACGAACTTTCTACGCCGATTATTCTAGAAGCCCACGCATGTACATAAGGGGCTCCGCGTGGCGAGCCGCAGTCAGTTTCGCCCCAGCGTTGGACTCTTCTGTATCGCCGACTTCGACGCCTGCGACGCTTTGTTATTACTTTTCATTGCCTTTTATTTTTGGCACAAGTTCGCTGACATTAAACGTTTATCTTTCCCGTTTATTTATTGTTCCTTTGGTCACTACCCGTGACAATATTGGGGTTGTCCAACCAGGCAGCATTCTCTGGACGTGAGTAGCTTTCAGATATGTGATTTATGTTCTGTCCAGAAGTCCACAATATGTGAATTGAAAAAGGTGAAGTTGTCAGTAATAAACAATATGCCTAGCTAATTAACTTTTTTTAGCAACCACCGCTATTCAATATATGGGCATTTCTAACTGGCAGTAAAATAATCACTAAAAAGTTACCTTCCCGGAGGCGTGCCCTTAAACACCGTTTTGTGTATCTTTAACGAACGAAGCTAGTAGATAAAACAAATTCATATAACCCGGCATCAGAACAATCTATCTGAAATGTAAGTTGCTCTTAACATTCAGTCTGGTATTGTTTTACGACTGTCTTAGAATACAAAAGGTTTTTGTTTTATGCTTAATAACTTTTTTATAAGAAATTTCGTCAAATTTACATTAAGGTGGTTTCTCCAGGTGGGTTATATGTTTAGGGGAATATCATATGGGGTATTAATATTCACAATTGGCTTTTCAATAAGTGAATATAAAGGTGAGGCTGTAAATTCAGAAACTTGCTCAGTGATATTGATAATTATTAAGTTTGCGTTTTTTTAGAAGGACTGATCACGTGGCAAGCACCTCTGTGCGCTAAGGTTATCACTCGTGCAACAGACATAAGGCTCGCGGGTGAGATAATCCGGATGATAAGATGCAAATAACCGCGCGGTCACATTATCGCACTGATATTCTGGCACCTGCTGCACGAGTCGTAACTTCAGCGCTCCACCTAACTTCCAACGTCATTATTTTTGATGACGTCTCACCAAGTTTCTTTTGGTAACTATATATGTTTACTTTCACAAATTAAAACTATCTTTAATATGTTTTAGTTAATTAGCCGACTTATCATGACCATAACCCCCTCCCCTTTATTATGTCCTTCTCGGCGTATTAACTCACCTGTACAAACTGTACCTGTGTGGCTTTCCACGGCGTTTTCTAAACTAATCCGTAAAGCCTAAAAAATAACATCCCGTGCAAGCTGATTTTTTGAAATCTTTGCTTAACAGAAGAAGGAAGCCCGACATAATGTTCTTGCATAGGGTTGTCAACATAGTTTTTTTTTTTTCTTCAAGCGGTAATGGATTGTGTAAGCATGCCTGTTCCTCAAGGATTTAGTTGTTTTTGGTATTAGCTCGCTTCTTTAGTATCTCCATAAATATATTTACCTCTCATCTTACCCACTATCAGTTTATACACTTATTTATGGCAATTTAGGGGTTACTTACTGCTCCTTAATTGTTTTTCTTTGTTATAAGAGCATATTTTCAACATTGTACTGATGTTTTCCTATCACGCTGTCGATTACAAAGTTCCTTTTTTATTGCTAGACTTTGTTTTTGTGTTGCCGTGGTCTCCCATGACTCACAGCACATCTCAAACGATTAACAGAAGCCTCCTTTATTATACCTACTACTTTCAGAATAAAAAGGCGCAACACAAATACAAAAAATAAAATCTGTTTTTTTTTTGCCTGAAGTTTACAGCCTCTTGAGCGCAGCGTTTTATATATATTTTCGTACATATTAGTACCACTTTAGACTTGTGCCTACCTCAATTATTCTACTCGAGATAATGTATTTCAATTACTTTTGGTAGTAATTGTGTATCTTGAAAATACGCTTGATTAGGAGTATTTACAGCTTTGTCTTAATTGCAGTTTTAGTGACTATAGTGAATACGGCGCGTAAGCAAAACGATGCGTTTCAGGTGCGAATTAAAAAACCAGCGAAAAATGGGATTTTGAGCGTCCTAATCCTCTTGTAAGATGCACCAGGAATACTACTCGTACTAGGATGCAGAGCTTGACACTGCGGTTTTGTTGCTTCTGTTGATTGAAAATAAATATTTCGGTGTCCCTAAAGTCAATACAAATTACGGAATGCGGAAGTGGCTCGAATGTAATTGAATTAAATTTCAAAAGTTTTTGTACCTACTCAAGATACAATGCAGTGAAAGTAACTTGAGTAGTACCTCAAATTTTTTATGAAGCACGAATTTTAGTAACTTATCTGAAATACTTTTATCGAGAATCTTGTCGACACCGGTCCTATCTACGTTATTGCTACAAAAAATGTTTGAGATTACTTGACTGCTCGAGAAACTCCTTCTGGTTTACTGTGCATTGTTATTCTTGAATTCACATCCCAGTATCCACCAACCAAAACCAATAATGGAATATTTACTTTTCTAATTTTTTTTACATTCTTTATTCCGTTTTTGAATTGCGATATCTCTATTTCTGCTTGTACATAACGCAGAGTACGTTCTAATTTCAGAAAAAGGAAACTAACTAAATTTTTCTTAAAACTTTATCCTAGCGTTTTTTTTTTTTTTTTGTTAGATTAGACGTTGTATGGTAATTCATAATGAGGGTATATATCTGGTACGTGGTACCACTTCTACGGCCTCCATGGCTTTGAGCTTTCAAGTTGCGGCCTATGGGGCGGATACTAGAGAGCTAAACCGTTTTATAATAAGTTTCACGCGCGTGGTAAAGGTTATTAAAATTGTAATGTACGTGTTACTGACTACAAAAAAATAAATATCTGAGTTTTTTTGGTTTTTCTGCAAAACCTCAGTGTTCTTTTTCTATGGTTTGTGATACGTACTTTAGATATTTGATAAGTTATATCGCACCGTTATCGAGCCCCTCGTAAAATTTGGGGCCGTCTGTTCCACTATAGTGCACTGTACGTCGAACTGAAGTTTTGGGGTTCATTACGTGGGGCAAAAGGGTGTAAGGTGATACCCTTTTTTGTAGTGTGTACGAGAGTTTAGGATTCATCATAGGGCCTTTATACAAGACTAGCCGAATCGTTAGAATATCGACAAATTCACTCGTGTAAACACGTACAGTGTAACCTGAAATATAGCTTTATATGTTCTGGAAGGCAGTGAAGATATGCTCCTCTTAGGCAGCCACTTCATTCTGCCTGATTAAACCGAAACTATAGTATAAATGTTCTTCAATATTCTCCCTGTATGAACGTTACCGAGAGTAAGGTGCTTACGAATGCGTCTCCGAATTGGCGTGCCTAGTACGCCGACTGTTTATTCGCACCAAGTTTCGAATCGTTACGTCCCAACTCTGTGCTCCTAAAGTTAATGACAACTCAAGAAACGTGGGGCGTGACTTCTGATGCTCACGCCTCTTGCCTCAATCGTAACTGGTTCTTCTGAGTTATTACCGGCTAATGACGCGATCCCATTGGCTGCGGTGGGATAATGAGATGCCCGGAACTCGCCACGCCGGCGTTTCTGAAGATGTCAGTGTACTCGCGTGCAAGTTCGACCGCTCTCTGTGCACTGCGTGCGTAGGGTTGCCTATGCGCACCTCGGGCGCGTAAGCGACCAATCTGCGCAAGATGTGCACGCCATTAAATTGCGAGTGAGCTCCATGAACCGTATTTTCAGTATGAACATGAGCTTCTCCCTTCTTTGAGATCTAGGTTTTCAGTGTAATCCTGCTGTTGGCTGCGGTTCAGCTGGTGCAGTACAACAGTGAAGTTGGGTATGGGAAATGGCCATTCTGCTCTCGCTGGATTGGTACAGAAGGACTGTCGCTGAAAAACTCAAGACGCGACGTGTTGTAGAAAGCAGCAACGCCTGCTTCCACTGAGCTTCTGCCCCGGTGTTTCTGTAGAACAAACCTCCACGTTAATGTTGAATGCTCAAGTTCAAGATGTTTACTTTTTGACTAATGGATTTTAAGATATTGGTCAATATGTTGACCAGGTCTCCTTTAGTGTTCGAAGAAAGTTATGTAAGGGACTGAGTTGCTGCTTTAGAATGAGTATCTGGTACATTCGAAAAAAGTATGAAAAGCTTTACTTTGAAAATGAAAGAGAAAAATTGTCACAGGAAAGGAAAAACCAAGCCAATGATGGTGGAGACAACGCGAATAATTACCCGTCGTCCCATGTGACGGAATTTCATCTCTCTTGGCTGTCCCTCCAATGCAACCAGGGCGTCGGACACTAGACGCTGCAGTCCGAGACACATTCCAGGGAAAATATCGCAGCTCAAGCGAAAGTGCAGGATCATAGAGCAGCGCACAGGCTGCTCTATACATCGAAAAGGTATATCGACAAAAATAATATTCTACATGTGAGGAAGGTGAAGACGGCGATAGAGCTGTGGAGGAGGGCAACCCTTTCGTGCCAGGCCCCAAGTGGTAGGAGATTCCTCAATTCATTTTCCTGTTTTATCGCTTTTTCCTGACTTTCGTCTTTGTTGCCAACCGCATCATCGTAACGATATACCGAGTGTTTCAGCGATGAGATTCAGAAATTACTGCCAATAGGGTGGTTGATAAAAAAACTATTTTCGGGATCAAATTGCCATTCGCGGCGGACGTCAAGGATTGGAATAAATATACCATAGCTATTTCAATATTTAAAGAAATATAGCTAGCTAAACAAGAAGTCCAAACCCGAGAGAAATGCTATTGCGGTCAAATTACTTCTCATGTGGATTAAATCGATTACTGCACCTGTATGAGCGCAGTCCCGTTGTGATTCCTGGACCATCGAACCTGATTACCGGACCCTCAATGGCGGCGCACATACCGTATTTACTCGAGTAATATTCGCACTGTTTATGAAGAAAACCTGAGGGTTCGCTTTTCCGCGGAGCATGCAGTTTGCCAATCACCGCGATCGACAGCATGATTCCAGCGGTTTACAGGACAGAGATAACGTCTTCGCGCGAAGATACCACCTGTAAAGATTGCATTTGTATGGGAAATCGTGTTCTCGATCTAGTTATTCGCTGTTATTTTTGCGCAACGCGATGATTGGCTGTATATGTGCTCTGCGGTAAAGCAGACGCAAGGGCCTTGTTCATAAATAGTGCGGCTATTACTCGAGTGAATACTGCACTGCACATGATTGCTTTAGTCGGTGACATCAAACGCCCAAAATGATGAGTGCCGTGACGACGCACTTTTGGCACTGCTTCACTGGCTTCATCGGAGAGTATCGTCGGCTATGGTAGGACTCTCAAAAGAGCTTTTGGGAACAATTTTTGCACACCCGATACAGTGCAATCGGCCCTCCGGTACGAACTGCGCATGTGCGAGACTTCTGCGGTTGACCATGCGCAATTCGTACCGGAGGGCTGATTGTACCGCTTCGGATGTAAAAAAAAAACGGTTCCCTAAAACGCTCTTAAGTGAAATGTAGTATGGTGAACGTTTTGAGGAGAGCGCTGGGATGATGTAGGAATTTTCGCATTAACCTCGAGAAGTTCTAGCACTAACTTGTTCTCCGCTGCAGATATACATATAAAACAGTCTTCACGCCTATATTTAGAAAGAAAATCGGTATGCCCTTGGGCAACGAGGGCGGAACGTAAACACGCGAAAAGCATCTCGCTACTTTCCAGGTAAAACAGAGAAACTACGAGGAGACGTGACAGAAATAACTTTATCGAAAAACACCCGCTGCTTTTTTTTAATTGGTAATTAAATGATGTGCTGGAAAGAAAATATGCAACGACCACCAATGCAGTTTTGCAGAACGCAACCGGCAGCTTCTCCTATCTACAATCTTGAATTGACTAAACAGAAATGGAGGGGCGCAATATGCCACAGAGTGCAGTGGAAGACCGTTAAATCCGCGCATTCTTGCGGGTTTTTTTTCTTAAGTAGTCTGCTTGCAAATCGAATGTCAGTGTAGAAACGAAGTCATTTCACGTGTAAGCAAAACACTTCGTAAAATAACTGTTGCGGACGACATTCAAAGAAAACAGAAACTCGTGAAGCGTTCTCTCATTGGCCAATAAACTACAAGGTCGACACGATCACTGTATAAAAAGACCGAAAAATTGAAGCTCTTCGTCAGTTCGATCCCATCGACTAATTCCGACTTTAAGCATGGTAGGAGTTGTTGTCTTTCATAATGCAATATCACCTTTTGACTACCTCCGATATTTCTTAATTGCACTAATGAAGAAAGATTTTCATATTATATAAAGGCTAAAATTCTAAACAAAAAAAAACAATTTTTTGCAAAAAAAATGTTTTGCGTCTACTAGTTTAGATATTTTATTTCGTTCCAGAAGTCCGCTTAAAAAGTACGTCACTTTAGATTCTCAAGAAAGCCGATAGTATTATACTTTCTGATTAATAAGGCGTGTGTGTGTGTTTTTTTTTACATTTTCGTATTTGCGTTTTATAAAACTGTACTACTTATTTTCATTTTCTTTATCCCGTATAAAACTTAAATTTGGAAATTCACCACATGTGGGATATCAGTCGCTCAATTCGTTAACGATATTTTAAAACTTGATCACGCTTACGCATTTTTTCCGATGATAATGCAGATATGTCGGCCTTTCAATGAAATCTTGCCGTGACGACCGTGAAAATATCACAATTGATGTACAAACTTTTTATTAATAAAATTCCCCGTTCAGACAGGGAATGCGACGACGTATACAACAAATATGTGACTTACAGAACCGAAAATGTGGTATATGCATAGATTACTTCCTATAACCCGGGTTCACATCCTTAATTCGCATCAAACGCCTTGCAGTTCCGCACCATCCTCATCATGGCTCTGGCCACCTGCGCCTTCGCCACCTACCTCGGCTACGGCGGCTACGGCGGCTACGGCGGCTGGGTCGGTGCTCCACTTGCCCACTCCAGCGTCTCCCACCACACGCCATACTTTAGCTACGGCTACGGTCACAACGTCGGACATGGCTATGGTCTGGGCTACGGACTCGGCTACGGCTACGGTCTTGGAGGTCTCGGATACGGAGGATACTACAAAAAATGTGAGCATCAGCCTAAAACATATAATATTTTGTTTTATTTGTGGCGAAACTTTCGATTTCCACGTCGCCCTATTAGCTTATGAAATTCACCACAAATGTGGTGCGACCAAGGTGGTTCGCTGAGACGAAATATCAATATTTTGAATGACTGACGGCTATATAGTCAATCATAACTCATGAAACGCAGGCTGCGACATATTATGCTTACACTTCTTGCTTTGGTTCGTTTTTCGGCGTTCTTATTGACTCATGCCGCGATCTTATTGTCTACGAAGTTATAAGAAGGTTGTCATATCTCTTCTGGAGCTGTCAGTGACAATAACTAAATGTAATTAGTAATTGTCTCACAAACCTGTGTCGTTCTTTTTTATATTTTTCAGGAGATGGATTCGTCTTGGAACACCCGCAATACTGCAAATATGAAGACCAGCAATGTTTGAAAAGAAACACCTATTAATACAATTAAATAAACATGAATTACCACTTCACCACTTTGTGCGTTGTGCGTAAATAATATTTTCTTCACCTTATTTGCAATCAGACAGAGAGTCTCGATTCGTTTGTTCACTGAAAATTTAATTACACTAATTCAAGAATGGGAACATTTTCAGGGTAAATAATAATTTAACAATAGCGACTCGTAGCGAAGTAGAATGTTGTGAAGAGGATTATTTACTATGATGTATATTACATCCTACACTAAGATTAAAGTAATACTCTGGGCGTAGGTCTACTGAGCATTTTTGGGGATGTCAAAACCATCCGGATATCAGCATTACGTTGAGTACAGAAATATACGATACATAAATTTGAAACGGTGAATTAGCCAGGAATAATCAATAGGATATGCCTAGCTGATTACTTGTCTTTCAGCTATCACCGCTATTCAAGATATATGCGTATTTCTGAGTACTATTACAAACATCATGAACTAGCAAACTTTGTTCGCCTAGAAATATGTCCATTGTACAATGTGTGTGCGTGTGTTCTTATGTATAAAGCTTTTTGTGTCAATTGAAAGAAGAAAGTCATATTTCTGGCTAAAGCAATATCTGAAACATTAACGTTGATCGATATTATTTAGTCAGATATTTACATAAGTACTCTTTTGAAGAATATATATGTATTGATTTTCTAATAATCTCTGTGCCTAACAGAAAATTATGGTCGATATCATGTTCTTGTATAAGGTAATTAACAGTTTGTGTTTCTTCAGCGTTACTTCATTGTGTTCACTTGCGTGTTCCACGAAGTCCTTTTGTGTTCACTCGAATTTTGATCCTTACAAAAATAATGTCTTCCACCTATCTCTGCTCTTTTACCTGTTCAGTTTAATTCAGTCTTGTAAACGTTACACGAAAAATATAATCGATTAAGATTACAATTAGACTTGCTTCAAAAATACCTATATAAGATTACTAGATTAAACAAAGCGAAATCTAATTTGACCCTTATTTGAAAGGAAACCGTTACAACTCCCACTAAATTTAAATTTTCAAAACAACACAATTTTCTACCGGTTTCGAAACGGATCATTCGCACAGCCAATTGTCGGATAGAAATCACCGAACTATGAACGACTCATCTTCCTAATTAATACAGTTTGTAAGGGCGTCATCAGGAATAAGACGAAATAATATAGTAATGGCTGCAAGTAAGTTTAGTATACTTTTAAAACTAATCTCATTACTCCTGTGATTACTTCCCAATACACGCATTCAAGTGATTACAAAATTACTCCCAAAAGTAATGGATTATAAGTAATTTCAGTTCTTGTCATAAATACCGTAGAAGATTGCGTTCATTATGGGTGTACTTATTAATTTTCTATTTTTGTTTCTAATTTTTCACATTATTTTGACGTTGTAATATCACAGTCTTGTGTTAACTCTTGCTATTTGTTTTATTTTCTGTTGTCAGACTTTGTTTTTTTCTTACCGTTTCGTTCCACCACTTGCCGCACGACAAAGAAAACGATCAAAATACTCCTTTATTGCATCTTCAAATTTTAGAAGAAATACACACTAAAAGAAAGAAAGATAAGCTGCTCATGTCCGGAGTTCACAGCATTCTGAGTGCATCGATTCGTATCCCGTTTATAAGAGCCTAATAATCACAATAGGGGGCTAATTAGAAAACATATCTTCATTAGCTTTCTAATCGGTAAATTAAGCATATCCTTCCAATTAAAAATATTACTGAGCATTACCGAAAAACCCTGTATTAGTAAATTTATAAAAATTTGAAGCGCGAAGGAAGCGCGATTGAGAGCTAAAGTTACAACTTGTGAAACATGCTCAAGGCTGGGGGAGCAAAAGCACAGGTGGTAAGAGTTTTGTGTTAGTATCACCCCAGTTTTCGAAACCCCAGCCCTGCGCTCGTTGCACAAAGAGTAACTTTACCACACCACCACACTTCCTACGCAAACAAATCTTTATAAAGTGTACTGATTTAGTCGTTTTCTATCGACGCGCCGCAAGTTTCTTGTTGGGACTATATGTTGTACTTAACTACCTAAAAAGTAAAGAAAACAATACTCGTGTAATTATCGTAATTTCCTAACAATTAGACTCATAAATTATGTATTAGTGACCGTATAGCCCACCTGCATACATAGGATGTGAACCCTAAAAAATCACACAGCATAAGTCCAGTTGCTTATTGCAGCCGACGTTAA